>CM056496.1:34328536-34582498 GCA_029783415.1 Anisodus acutangulus | reverse complement strand
CGAGCCTCCACATTTTCCATATTAGTATGAAACGCTTTGTATCTCCTTAATTAAAAATATCTAGGCTGTGAATAAAAGAATTACATCCACTTCGAGAATTGTTAGATTGTATTAATCTCTCTTGGGAGCCTTTCTCATTAATATAAAATATATATAGGTGTACAATGTTGAATCATTCTATAATAAGGATTCCAATTCTACCATAATTATACAACACAAAATATGATAAATATATGTTTTGTACACGTGCTAATACACCCCCTCAGTCTGAGCGGGAGGAGGACGGACGCTAAGACTAGATCTGAAGTCAAGAAAGAGCTATCTAGGAAGACCTTTTGCGAATATATCTGCATACTGATAAGAGGAAGGCACATGTAATACTTTGACATGACCTAGAGCAACCTTCTCACAAACAAAGTGGATGTCCATCTCAATATGCCTGATTCGCTGATGTTGAACCGGATTATGAGATAGATAGATGGCGGATACGTTATCACAATAGACCAAAGACGCCTTACGCAACGGACACTGAAGCTCCAAAAGAAGGTTTCGGAGCCAACAAATCTCAACAACAACATTAGCAACACCTTTGTATTCTGCTTTTGCACTCGAACGGGATAATATGGCTCGTCTCTTGACATACCAAGAAATGAGATTATCCCCAAGAATACACAATAGCTTGAGGTGGATCGCCGCGTGTCTGGACAACCTGCCCAATCAGCATCCGTATATGGCAACAACATGATCGGTGCTGAGGGTAGAGATGTAATCCATAATCAAGTGTGCCCTTAACGTAGCGAATGATAAGTTTAAGGGAAGTAAAATAAGGCTCACTGAGGGCATGATGAATAAGCATACATGTTGAACAACATAAGCATTATCAGGTCTGGTGAAAGTAAGGTAATGTAGGGCACCTACAAGACTCCGGTAGAGAGTGAGATCTGACACTGGATCACCATCCAAAGCACTGAGCTTTGATTTAGAGTCAACTGGAGTAGACATGATCTTGCAATTTGCCATTTTAGCCCTGTACACTATCTCCTCTGCATACTTGCGTTGACATAAAAACATAGTAGCTGCAGAACGAGTCACTGATATCCCAAAAAATAGCTCAACTCCCCCAAGTCAGTCATAGCAAATTTGGTTTTAAGTAGTGCAATAATCTCATTTTCAACACATCAGAAAAGCCAGTAAGCACAATGTCATCCACATGTAACAATAAATAAGCAATCCTACTACCTCGATGAAACGTAAAGAGAGAATTATCACTTGCTGCATACAAACTCAATTTGCATAATGTACTGTGCAAAGCGATCATACCACGCTCGAGAGGCCTGTTTCAAACCATAGAATGACTTACGAAGATGGCATACATACTGAGGTACTGAGGGCGGCGGGATGGATAATCAGACGGCTGGTGCATATAAACAGTTTATTTCATATCACCATGTAGAAACACATTCTTCACATCAAGCTGATGAATAAGCCAATGCTTACCCATAACAATACTCAGAACTGTGCGAATGGTAGCCGATTTCACAACCGGACGGAACGTCTCACCACAATTAATACCTTCCTGCTGATTAGTGCCATTAGCCACAAGCCTAGCCTTATACCTTTCTAAGTCACCAATGTCTCTGTATTTGTGATGAAAAAGCCACATGTATCGAATCACATTCACCCCCTCCGGTCGAGGAACCAAATTCCAAGTGTGCTATTTTGTTAAAGCATTAAACTCCTCACACATGACCGTATTTCAATTTGGGTCTTGTTTGGCTAACTTTGAATTTTTGGGAATTGGGGATATGTTTTGTGTACATAGGTTAAAGTGAACTTTGGGTTTGAAAATCCCGTGACGGACACGGGTTTCCATGTGGTGAGTAGGTGCAGGGTAGCCTAGTTTGTTGGTGATGGGAAGCTGGAGGTGGGGTCTGTATCGGGTTGATTTCTGGTGTGGGTGGCAGAGATCTGTGAGACGGAGGTCGATGACGGGGTTTCGATTGGGAATGGTGGTGGGATGATGGGTCGACGGTGATTTGGTGACGGCGAGGGGTGGAAAGTGTCGGTTGATGTCGAGGAAGGTTTCCAGAGTGTAGTTGGTGCTTGGTGCTGGAGATAGTGGCGGGTTACTGTGATGACCGGGGGAGGGTTGGTGTCGGTGGAAGTTTTGGGTTCTGACTCGGGGCAGTGGAGGGCGATCGATGGTACAGGGTCTGGTCTGGTGCGGGGAACGACGACGAGTAGCTGACAGGGCACAGAGGATGGAGGTTCTCTCGGATAAACGTGACAGATGTGGGGTCATTATGGTAGCAGTGGTGGGTGGCAGTGGCGTAGTTACTGTGGCAGTGGTGGTGGCACTAGCAAGCTTGGTGAGTATGACGAGGGACATATCGGACTCATCTAGAAAGGTATAATTCGTGTTACGAAATTTTTGAATATTTACGAAAGGAAAAGTCGTCTCGTCGAACGTAACGTGACGAGAGATGTGAATTTGATGAGTAGACAAGTCATAGCACAGATAGCCCTTATGATTAGACGGAAAACCTACAAAGACAGACGGAGTGGTTCGATGTGCTAATTTATGAGGAGCGATAGATTCAAGATTTGGGAAATAGAGGCAACCGAAAATCCGAAAGTGGTCATAGGAGAGGATCCGACGGAATAAGATTTCGGTGGAGGTCATGTTATGAAGAGTACCAGTAGGCAAAATGTTGATGTATTCTACTATTTTAAGTGCATAGACCCAAAACGAGGGAGGGAGAGATGCATGAAACACGAAAGTACGAACCATAATATTAATTGTGCGCATGATCCGTTCTGCTTTGTCATTTTGAGAAGAGGTGTAGGGACACGAGAAACAAAACACCATGCCATTATTTTTGCAAAATCTATAAAAGGTGGAATCATTAAATTCACGACCATTATCACACTGAAAAGATTTAATGGCTTTTTCAAATTGTGTTTGGATAAAAATGTGAAATTTGAGAAATTTGGCAAAGACTTCAGATTTGAATTCGAGTGGATAAATTCAAATAAAATGAGAAAAATTATCTAATAAAACTAGATAATATTTGTGACCTAGTGAGCTAGGGAAATGAGATGTCCATAAATCAGCATGCACAATGTCAAAAAGGAGCAAACGTAACACTAAGAGATGACTTAAATGGAAGACGAATATGTTTGCCTAATTGACAAGAAACACAATTTTGGGCCAATTTCCCATTACATCGAATAAAATTATTGCTTCTAAGAAAATTAAACACATGAGCTCCTGGGTGTCCGAGCCTATTATGCCAAGTTGATAAGGAAATAGCAGCAAGAGATAAGGGTGAGACCGAGCTGGCAGCGGAGACGGATGGGAAAGGATAGAGATCCCCCATGCTATTGCATCTCGTAAGAGGTGTCCCCGTACAAAGATCCTTCACAGTAAAACCAAAATGGTCAAAGTCAACATAGACGGAATTATTGCGAGTAAATTTTTGGACATATATTAAATTTTTAACGATGTTGGGAGCCTCTAGGACGTTATTTAGAGAGAATAATGGGTGAGGTGGTTGGGTGTGTGTTGTACCATAGCCTTGAATTGGAATGTGGTGGTCACTACCAACAGTAATATATTGAGGCTGCTTTAAACTAAATAATTTGAGAAGATTACCTGCAGAGTGAGTGAGGTGAGATGTCGCCCCCATATCCATGTATCAATTTTCGTCGGGCTGCTGCATATTTAGAGAGCTGAAGGCATGGCCCAAATCAATGAGGGCCAGGCCCACTGGATTCGAATTCTGGACTGGGTATGCGACGTGGGCCGACTACCCTGTTGCTGAAGCTTGGCGTGGTCTTGGGCATGGACCTAGGCCTAGAAGACCAAACGCTGGGAACTGTTGTTGGGCCTGTGATTGCTGATAAGGGTAAGCAACCCAATTAACTAGGTAAGGCCACTGTCCCTGACTGTTGGCCTGCTGCTTTGCCTTGCCACCCCGGCCACGGCCCTTAGCCCCTTTGTCGGCTCCTCTACCACGACCGCATCTGCCACCGCGATCGTCCCGCGACTGATTTTTCGGTGGCGGCGGTTGGGTGGTGGAGGCATTGTTTGGCGCTGGAACTTCAATCGCTAATGCCTTTTGGTTGTGCTCGTCCTGTTTGGCATGCATGATTTCTTCCAATAGAAATTGTAAGAGTGCCTTGTTGAACTCGGTAGTGGGTCGGCTTGTTGAATCATTATTGCGAGAGTATCATATTCACCTTTTGGTAAGCCCGCAACAAGTTGGAAGACTATCTTAGTGTCGGAAACTGGCGTTCCTACGTTAGATAATTGATCCGCAACCAGTTTTAAGTGCTTACAATATTCAGACATGTTGAAAAAATTCTCGAGATGTGTATTATTGAACTGCTCCTCCAAATATACTGCTCGAGTATTTTTGTTGTTCTTAAATATTTCTTCCAATCGAACCCATAATTCACGAGCCGAGGCATATGTTTTCATGATTGTATGAAGCAAGTCTTTAGATATGGTGCCATAAATTCACTGTTTAACAATGGCGTCAAGGCGACGCCATGTCGAGTCTGCAACGTCTGTAAGGCGAGGGATAGAGTCGTCGATATGGTCAAGTACGTTGTACGCACAAGCGTGGATGTTGAAGAGTAACCCACGAGAAATATTGACCGTCTTCCTGATCGGGATGAAATTCTTGATATTTGTGACGATGAAAGCAGGATGGAAGGAGGGTGTTGAAGAGGGAGGGGAGTTATCAACGACATCTGAGGAGGAAGCAGAAGCATTAGGAGAGGTAGGAGGAGACATAGTGGCTTAACGAAATCACAGAAATTCGTGAAAGGGAAGAGAAAAAAAATTTATAAAATTTCGGCCGATTGGGGGTGGGGGTGGGGGGTTTACGGCGGTAGAGGAAATATTTTTAAGATTTTAGTTGTTGACTCTTGATACCATGTTAGATTGTATTAATCTCTATTGGGGAGCCTTTCTTATTAATACAATATATATATATGTGTGTACAATGTTGAATCCTTCCATAATAAGGATTCCAATTCTACCATAATTATACAATATAAAATATGATAAATATATATTTTGTACACGTGCTAAAAAGAATGCTCCGTGAGGATTTCTGACAGCGTAAAAGAAATCCATCCGCTTCGGGAATGCCCTCACGACAGCGTAAAAGAAGTCCATCCACTTCAGGATTGCTTCGTGAGCATTTACGAAGACTTGTGTCTGACAAAACTCAAAAGTCATGGTTGATGCAGATCCGGCCCCATTATACTAGTATTTAAATGATTAAATATGACAGTACAACAACAAAAATTCATCGTTGATACTAACTTAATGTCAAAACTATTAGAAAAGGCTCAAGTCAACGCTAAACAACAAAAGTTAGTCGCTAATACCCACGTAACATCAAAACTATCAGAAAAGCCTCAAGTTAGCACTAAACAGAAAAAAAACTTGTCGTTAGTTCTATCTAGCGTCAAATTATCAGAAAATTAAGCCTCCTGTTAGGTACATATTATTTAGCTACTGTATAAATCAGTGACTTATTTTACAGCTAATTTCTAATTTTTTTAGTAGTCGCGAATTGTACAAAGAAAAGAAAAGAATATTAGTACTAATATACAAACATTGAAAATATATAGTAGTACTAGAATCGAGACCTTTTCTTCAGTTTTGGCTTTGAAGATGTCAACATTTTCCTTGGCTGCTGAAGCTGCGTTGCTTACTTTCTCCTTTACCGAATGGATCTTTCTTATATGTCTGGAGATAAAGACAACATGAGATAGAATGAGCTATGTGAGTTTTCTCTATAGTATTTTTAGCTTGAAGATATATATAGCTATGTCTTTTGCAAGTTAAATTAAGTGTGGATTATAGGCAGTTATGTATATCCATGAGACGTGGCAACCATGCAATCTCCCACTTCCTGTCTCATGCCACGTCTACCTAACAGATCATGGAGGTCGGGTTCATTGGGGACTATAATATCCTTAGTATGTATCTCATGGATAGGGAAAATCTTATCAGTGATTCATTGCGTCACAACCCAAAATATTTAAGTTCTAAAAATGGAGATGTTTGCGTTGTAGATATATATTTTTTAATGATTAAAAAAGTGAAGACGAAATCTACTTCAAATCTAATCACAAAATTATGGAGCATCAGAAAAGAGTTGAAACTAGCAAAGGATATGAGATACAAAAATTTATAATGATAAAAGACAGTCTATTTGATGTAATTTTCTTTTTTTGCAAAAAAGAAAAAAGAAAGCATATTATTGATCTCACCCAGATAAACAAAGAATAAAATTTCCTATCCTACTACTGAGATTTAGGCATTCCTTTGTCTCAGAACACACGTATATGAAATAAGTATAACTTAATCTATGTATGTTGATATAGACTATCTATCCATTGTCTTCCTCCTCCTCTTACTCTTTCACATACTATTCTTGGCAATGGTACTGTCTGTTGCTACACTACTTCATTCTTTGCCCACCAAATGTTGTATATCAAAGCAGCCAGCACAATTATATATGATGAATTCCCTGCCGTTCTTGCTCTTCCTGCTCTCCTTAGTTTATTTGCTACCAGGTTCATTATAAGGAGGACATATATGTCACCAGTGACGGAGCTGGGAGCACAAGAGGTTCATCCGAATCACATTCGCTAGAAAAATATATTGTATGTTCAGGATTAAAATTATATATATATATATATATATATATATATATATATATATATATATATATATATTAGAAAGAATCCGTTGAGTTCTTATGTTTATTTTTTTATTTTTGAATTCCTTAAGTGAAAATTTTGATTCCGCCACACCCTTGACAACTATTGGTGAGGATTGCAGATACTTATTGAAAGCTAACAAAGCCATCATTATATATATTTGGAGAGCGACAAACTAATATGCCGACTTTTTGGCAAGGACACGCAAAGAAAATTTGCTAATACAAGCAAGAATATTTAAAAAATTTCTTTTACATGGTATCAGAGCAAGACTCATCTTATCCGACGTTAGGCCTTCAAATTAAATTGCTCACGCACTAAATATACATCCATGGACGTGAGGTGGGGTGTTGAAGAATGTAAAAAGTACCATATTGATAGTTAATGTGATGAGTGGGTGTACACCTCGAACCATGGTTTGCGCGTAACACGGTACTCATTGCCTGACTGCATGTGAGCGAGCGAACCACATGACTTGCTGAGTCAACATGGGCATCAAAACATGCAACAATAATGATCTAAAACATGTAAAACTGAATACTGTAAATATAATCTGAAATATAATAGCAGAAATATCTTAAAAACATAATAAGTCTGAGTGACTGACACACCATGCTAAACTAGTCCATGAAACCTCTGAACATGAGTATGACTGCTAAAATTATTTTACTAGGACAAGGTCCTGGCATATCTCTACTGTATAATATGTTACGTAAAATAAATAGACTAACACGCCGAATGAGATGGGGCCCTAGCGAATTGATATCTCATCTTGAAACTCCGTACATGCACCGGGCAAAAAGGGACGTAAGTACATTTGAATTGTACTGTATGTAAAGAAACTAAATGAATAAGCAGACACATGAAATAGTAGGAACTGAAACTGTAACCTGAGCATGAGCATGTATAATATCTGACATGAATATAATAAAATATGATAAATTATTTTAAATAGGAGAGCTTTAGTATAACCGACATGTATTCACCACGTGAGAACGTGTCATCTGATATCTGCCCTATCAGCTAAGCCATCTCGTACCTTGCCGGGGTACGAGACATGAACATGACATGAATGGATCCAACAATTCGCAATGGGTAACATGAAGGACTCGTCCTAACTTGGCGGAGCGATCCTTATCCTACATTGACATACATAGTTTCAGGTGTTAAACATTCTCGGTAATATGTGTAACTCCCAAAACATGAACTTGAACACATTTGACTTTTAAGCCCATAAATTTCATAAACGTTACTTGTAAACATGATTTGTAAATGAAATTTAACATGAATATAGATACATATTATAACTTGTATGAAATATGAAAACAAGTAAAATTCATGGAGTAGTAAAATTGGTTCATGGTTTGTGGTTGAGAACCCATGAAATTCAAAACATATGTTCATGAATTACGGACATGTTCATAACAATCATAATGACATATCATGAGTACAATTAACGAAAATATGATATAAGCATGGTATATAGTTGTACATGTATATAAGATCATCATGAATTAGAGCAAACCCTAGGTCTGAGGAAATTCGTGTTTCATGGATTAAAAGTGGTGTGGGAAAGAACAATGATGTTCCCACATGTGGATAGAAGCTCTACATACCTAATCCACTCCTAATCTTGTAATAAAAATTTAAACTTGATGAAGAATTCCCAAAGCCTGAACTTTAATCCCTTAAGTCGGGTTTGTCGCGCCCCATTTTCCTCGCGAAAAAACTGGCCAAGACATGTGACAACTCTTTTAGAATTCAAAAGACAAGAGTCGCCACCCAACGAATTAAGGTGCGTTAGAGCACCATTTACAACTACTAATGCAAATAACTCTGTTTAAAACTAGTTTGTGTAATCAAAGATCGGTTAAGGGTTCAAATTACCTCAAAAGGAAGGTGTTAAGCACCTTTCGAGGTCCACCAATGTCGGTCTCGACCAAATTTAAAACTATATGGGATTAAGTGATTAAATCATAAAATTGATTGATTAACTATCTAAATAGTCGTAGTGATTAAATATGCTAGGGAATTATTAATCATTCTAAATAATGGAGTGAATATTTAAGAAATGAGTTTTTAACATGAAAGAGGTTGGATGAAATATTGCCACAAGGGCAATAGTGATTATGAAACAATTGAGTATAAAAACGTTTCGGGTTCAAATAAAGACGTACTATTAGTAAGTGTATCATGTTTATATTTATCATTTTTAGTGTTATGTAATTATGGTAGAATTAGGATCCATTGTTGTACAAGGATTCCACATTGTACACCTATATATAGTTTGTATTAATGAGAAAGGCTCCCTAAGAGAGATTAATACAATTCTACATGGTATCAGAAGCCAAAACCTAAACCCTAATTTCTTTCTTCTGATGCCGCAGCCTCTCGATTTCTGCGACTTTTTCCCGAGAAAACAAAAACTTTGTCCTCTGTTCTTTTGCTTTCTCTCACTGAACGAGAAACAATATTTTCTTTATTTCTGTATTCTTTTCATTGCAGCAGACGACCTGCAAAGTGTCAGGCCTTCTTTTCGTATTTTTTTTTGTGTTACGTTACCCAAAGAACAAATTCTTGTCAGGCCCTTCCTCTGCTTTTCCCTTTACCCAGGACCAAAAGACTCATAATTTGACACTCCTCTGTTCCTTTTCCTTTTCTGTCAGAGCACTATTCCCTATCTTTTCTTTTCTATTAACGTGTAGTGTCAAATTTTTTGTTTCTCCGTTTCTCGGTTTCTGTGACTGTTTCCCAAGAAAACAATCAAATTTTTATGTTTTTTTTGTTTCCTCTCCTCTTGTCCTTTACCCGAGAACAAAATACATGGCTTCCTTGACCAATCAATAGCCCGATAATATGTGATATATGGACATGTGCGCCATGTCTCATCTCACCCATAATTCTGGTACTCTTCCTCAACTGCGCAAGCTACAAACGTCGTAGTCTATTATGGTTGGTAACGGTCATCGCATCCCGATTCAAGGATTTGACCACACCCTTACCTCGCCACCGCATCCCCACTTCTCTCTTAAAAATGTCTTTTATGCCCCAAACATCATCAAAAATCTAATTTCTGTTAGAAAATTTGCCACCGATAATTTTGTCTTAATTAATTTTGAACCGTTTGGATTTTCTATAACGGACCTCCGTACCGAAAAACTCCTTACGAGATGCAATAGTGAGGGGGACCTATATCTGTTTCTACCCATATCCGTTGCTAGTGTCACTCCTCACACCGTTCTAACAACCATATCTCCCTCTACGTGGCATAGCAAAATTGGTCATCCGGGCTCTCACATTTTTTATTCTTTTAGAAATTGAAATTTAATCCAATGTAACAAAGAAAACCTTTCTCATAGTTGCTCCTCCTGTCAGTTAGAGAAACACGTTAGACTAACATTTACAACTTCTATGAGTATCACTTTCTCTCCCTTTGATATTATTCACACTGATTTATGGACCTCTCCCATTACTAGCAACCTAGGCCATAAATATTATTTAATATTTTTGGATGATTTCTCCTACTTTCTTTGGGTATATCCACTAAAACTCAAATCTCAAGTGTTTTTTAAATTTGTAGAGTTTCATACACTGATCAAAACGCAATTTGAAAAAGACATAAAATCGTTTCAACGTGATAATGGTCGTGAGTTTAATAATTCCTTATTTCATAAATTCTGTGCGGTTAACGGCATGGTTTTTCATTTCTCATGCCCATATACCTCCCCTCAAAATAGTAAAGCCGAAAGAATTCTCCATTAATAATATGATTCGTGCCCTCCCTTTTCATGCGTCTCTCCCTCCTACTTTTTGGGTATATGCACTAAAAATGGTAGAACACATTCTCAATATTTTACCTACCCGTGCGATTCAAAATAGGACACCCACCGAAATTATCTACCGTCGGATCCCTACCTATGACCATCTTAGAATTTTTAGTTGTCTGTGTTACCCTAATCTAACATCAACGACCCCCCCCCCCCACAAATTGGCACCCTGATCTACTCCGTGTGCATTCCTAGGTTTTTCGTCAAACCATAGGGGATATTTGTGTTATGAACTATCCACCGACAAAAATTATCATTTCTCGCCACATTACCTTTGTTGAGTATATTTTCCCATTTGACAATATTAAAAAATTCTGAGTCACTGATTACCAATTCCTCAAAGATTTGGACTCATCCCCGCTTGTCCAACAAGCATTCCATCAGACTGCTCATGTTCTGGCAGCTGCCGACAATGTTCAACCACCAACTCCACTGGTCAGCCACCATCTGGCACTAATCCCACTGGTCCGACGCCATTTGCAACTATCGGTAGCCCCTCTGCACCATCACAGCCACCATCGACGGCCAATTCTACCGTCGGCAGTCGGTCGGCTGCCCCACACCCACCGGTAAACCCAGTGTCACCACCACCTATTCTCGATATTTAACTCAGTCGTGCCACTACCACCATTGTACCACCGTCTCTGTCACTGCCGATAGACACCACACCCATTGTTCACTAATCATCAGGGTTTCCACCGCCGCTGACAACACCACCATTTAGGGGTGGGCAAAAAACCCAGTCCGATCGGCATCGCGGCCCTTGTCGGCTCTGAGGTTTTGGAGATGACAATTCTTTGTTAATTGTCCATGGTTCTTTCTCAACCATACAAGCCAGAAGGCCTAAAATAAGTCTTTGTCCCCTCTTTGCTCCGTCTCGGTTCAACATCTAGAATCCCTGAGTTCTGTAGATCTGGAATATTAAGTTCCGAATAGTCAGCAACTTCCGAGTCCTGTATATACGGAACGTCTAGTTCCGGACAGTCAGGCACTCTCGGATTCTTGTTAACCTCGAGCAATTACTTCTTTTTCCTTCTCAAGGAAAGTTATCCTCAAAGAATTCAGCATTCTTTGACACCAAGAGGCGATAAGCACTACTGTTATTTGCAGATCTAGTGGATATGCAATCTACAGTCTTAGGTCCAACTTGACTTGTTTCGGTATTTCAACTTCTACCAAGTCACCCCACATCACAATATTTGTATGTGAGATCCTTTCCATGTTTCACACGGAGGGTTATCCTTATCCTTATGCGTATTTCTGTTGAGAATCGCATTAGCGGTAAGGATCGCCTTGCCCCACATAATTTGAGCGTACGGCTTGGCGCTTGGCTAACATCGTTAGACTGAGGTGAGTAATGAACAATCGTTTGATGAATGATGCTACACATTCTCCCCCTCTATCACTATGAATTCCTCAATCTGTAGGCTTAGTTGATTTTCAACTTCTGCTTTGTAGAGCTTGTCCGCTTCAACAACTTCATCTTTGCTTTTCTACAAATAAATGATGCAATACGTTGTACCATCATTAATGACGGTCACAAAGTACTTGTCCCCCCCCCCCTCTATT
This sequence comes from Anisodus acutangulus, assembly GCA_029783415.1. Taxonomy (NCBI): domain Eukaryota; kingdom Viridiplantae; phylum Streptophyta; class Magnoliopsida; order Solanales; family Solanaceae; genus Anisodus; species Anisodus acutangulus. The sequence continues at coordinate 34,570,355 of CM056496.1, read as the reverse complement.
TTGTATAAACTTCAAATCACCCATGTATGTGTGACTAAGTTCTAAAGGAGCGGTGCATCTTTCGCTATTCCTTTGATGAAATGGAAAGGTAATTTTGCCTCTTCGCCTACCTCACATTCATTTTGAGGGTTTATGTCGACAGAAGGCAACAATCTCAACTTCGTTAGCTTTTGAATGACTTTCTATTTGATGTGTCTTAATCTATGATGGCATAGATACACATATTACAAATATATCATTCATTTAGCTACAGATATTTTGTACCATTTTTAGTTATTACAGACCTCTTGGACTAGTCTCAAACCAACAACGTCCCTTAAACCAAGTTTGTGACATGTATCACCTCATTTTAGAGTGATCTCATTCCCTAAAGTCCTATTGAGGACAACCTCTCCAACCCCTTCTACTTTAGAAGTGGAGTTGCTTCACATGAACAACCTCTTACCCATGGTTAGGGCGTAACCGGATCACATGTGATCTAGATACTCTGGCCTACTCCAGTTGCTTTGGCAGACTGAGTGTCCAATTTTTTTCTGCCTTTCTTTTGGCCTTCAGATAATTTAAGACCTGAAAACTCTGGCCCACCTCACTATGTGTCCATTACTTTTCTGTCAAATGAATTCTGGCCCCACTCCAGTCGCCCGTAGGCTTTGTAAGACTGAGTGTCCAGTATCATCATTATCAAATAAATTCTGGCCCATCCAGTCACCCGTAGGCTTTGTATGACTGAGTGTCCAATATCATCTTATCAAATGAATTTTGGCCCTCCAGTCGCCTGTAGGCTTGGTACGACCGAGTGTCTAATATCATCCTATCAAATGAAGGATCTTCTGTCAAATAGTATGACATGTTCAACGTCTTTAGCTTTTAGTCTTCTTCCCTTGTGATTGGTGCCCAAGGAAATCCATGGCGCTTACTTAAGAGTGGTAACAGTTTTTGCACAATCAGTGGATCTCTACCCTTCGTATGTGCGAACATACTTTATATACTTGTCATAATTACACTCAAAAGAACAGATCTTTTAAGTTTTGTTTACAATAGTCCAATCTTTAACCGGGAAGGAAGGAGATTCAATATCTGATTTTAGAGTGTAGGGAATATAAGTTTTTAATGAAAATACTTTCATATTCCCAGCCTTGCTTTACACACTTTTATTAGATATTAACTAAACACATTATGGATAAGAAAGAATTATTAACTTAGACCTTTTGGATTCTGGCCCACTTCAGTCAGACTGAGTGTCCACATCCTACTTACCATAATTGGATCCTTTGTTTGAGACAGATATAGGCCTTTCTCTACATGATAGAACATCATCTTCAGCCCTCTCCTCTTGTCCCAGTTGACATCATCAGCCTCTCGTGGGCGCTTGTTTCCACCACCCTCGGGAGCAATGACTCCAACTCGTCCTTGATATTTAGCCGTAGTAGCATGACTATCAGTAGTATCTTGAAGCTCAGCATCAAATCCAGAGATCACTCCTTTGACGGAAACAGATTTGTAACTGTCGTCAAAGAGACAATCAAAACTAAGACCAATCTTGAAAGGACAGTTGTTATTTGAACTGTTAGCAAAACTGTCAACAGAACTGTTTTCAAGAAGAAAATCACAGCCAGATTTGGTCACACACTTGTCGACCAACATCTCGAATCACTAATACAAATCTTGTCTTAAAATTATTGGAATATGTAAAGCAACAACGGGAATAGTAAATAACTATTACAGTGATCGAAAGGATAAACAACTAAGATTACAACAACAAGTTGTCAATCTCTTGATCTTTAAAAATGGAACTTCTAATATGGGTCTTGTATTCAAAAATACAAGATCATGAACTGCTACACTTGTGGCTTGTAGAACCGTTGAGAATATGAACGGTTAGAGTCATTCGTCTGTGGAGATAACACCTGAAACACTTAGCAACCAATTAGATAAACACAACACCACCGGCTGAGTCGAGAGATGACTCTCTGTCTTTAAGACAAGATTGCCCCCGTATATAGGCTTTACGGAAGTGTGGACAATAGTCTTCCAAGATGAGACATCAAACTATCAAGTGTACAAAGCCTACACAAATGACCTTAGCGAAGAACACAAACAATGAAGATTGCTAAGAGAAGGATTGCTTATCAGGAAAATCTGATCTCTTTGTGGTGTTGTATATTTGTATGTATATTGTCTTTCTCATATATCTTTTTCTATAGAATTGAGCCAAAGCCTCAATTTATAGGTGTGCAAGATGGCCTTTCAAATGCCTCATAATGGCAATCAATTGTCATGTAATGGATGACATTTAACCCCCAAGTAATGCAGCAACATAATGGTCAAGTAATGACCATTATTGGGTGGATTCAATGCCTTTGAAACCACCTCAACAGCCAAACCTTTGGGATTCCGTCGAGCAAACACTGCCTGGGAAGCGCCGCTGCAGCATTTAGCGTCGCGGCTCCAGAAACCAAAAGTTGGAATTAGCGCCGCGGCTCAGCTAGTGGGGCGCCGCGGCCCAGTCCGAACGGCGTCGCGGTTCAACCCGTACCATCTTACACCTCGCACAATCTTTCCTTCGTTTACCAACGTGGAACACATGTTATTTATCCAATAACCATCCATCATTTTATGTCTCAAACATTTCACTTACGTACCAATATCTCTTTCGTTAACGAATTTGCGATTTTTGGCACTAAGATTGCACGTGTGTGGAAACGATATTTCCGACGTGCGGGGCCCAATTGTTCGAGTCATAAATAATGGGATAAACTTAATTCCACATTAGTAAATTTTCAACAAAGAGTTGTAAAGAAAATATTTATTTTAGAATAACCTTTAATTCATGCAAATAGATGATTTTTTCCATTTACTTAATGGTAATTATATTTTTACTAGTAACTCTTTTTCATAGGTAAATTTATGTACATAATCGCTACTTAGTATAGCATTTATATATAAGACAAGTAAAAGAAAGGTATTAAATAAAAATAAAAATAAAAAAGGAAAGATGCACGGGGTATTGGCCAAACAATAAATCCCTAAAACCTAAAACTCATATTTCTTACTCTCGTCTCTCTCTCTCTCCAGCCGCAACAACCCTCCCCACATAACGACTCTCGAAACAGAAGAACAAGAAAAATAAAGAGGAGCAAGAGAAACCCCACGACTTATATATTAACGGTGTTATAATTTAGGGTTTCTGAACCTCCTTACACCTATTCGACTTAGGTTTTGGGTTCAACTTTGCGGTATAGCTATTTCATAGATTTTTTGTCTTATTATTATTATTATTATTATTATTATTATTATTATTATTATTTGTAGTGAGTGGAATTTGAATATTTTATAGTTGTAACATATTGGGAGGAACCTTTGTTTGTCAACTGTAATAATAAAGCGGACATTATAAAAAATTTCACATGTATATCTATTATGCCAAATAGTTTTTTTTTATACAGAGCATATATGTACATGTGAACCAAAATTTAGCAAGTGCAATGACTTTTATTATAGGAACCTTAAAGTTGAACCATCAAATTTAGTTCTTCGATTCACTACTAATCGAAGTCAATTACTTATGAAACTTTTGGTTCACATGTATGGTTCACAACAATTTTTTTTAATTAAAATTTAGGTTCTTACTTAAATTGTAAACCTACTTAACCGATCAAAACTCATGCTTCCTTTGTGGTTTGCATTTTCTTTTTGTCATTTGTTAAAAGTTTTACTAAATCTTTTATCTAGACATAGTTTTTCTCTTCTTGAATTTCTATTAATATTTTTACTAATCAAATTTGTATCTCTGTAGTAAATAATTTGTACCTGTTATATATATATATATATATATATATTCGTTTTCTATGGGTTTAGTCGACCGGTTTCCGCACAGGTGGCTGCCGCGGATGAGATCATTTGACTTTGATTGCCTTACCCACTCTTCCTATCAGACAAAACAAGTCTGTCTCGGGGGGTGGGGGGCTGTGTTCCAACCAGGGATCTAATCAAACAATTAGCCATCTCATTCTTCAATTGACTAACCGTCTGAGAAGATTGGAGGTGTAAAGGGGGGGTGGTCGGAGGATGACAAAGCAATCACGCCCGCTCCTTCCTGTCATCTATTGGGAGGGAACTGAAGGTTTTTGTTGGGTTGTTGTACGCAGCGGATATTGAAAGCTTGTTTCAAACCCAACAAACGTAGAACTGTTTGACTATAGGATAATTTTAGACTGTAAACATAAGACTGGAATGGTATTTACATGTTTACAATATCTGAAATCTTTATCAACTGTGGGTGCGCACGCGAATGCCCTTTCGATTGCAAGCTCCAAGCTTCAATGTATTCCTCATTTGGAAAGATAGGAAATCCTACAGAGGTTCGAGATAGTGTTTTGATTTTGAGTCTCTAAGACTTAGAATAATGATATGAAAATCAAGTGTATTAAATAATGAAGTGTAGGTCTGAATTTATAGGTGAAAAATTAGGTCAAACCGAATTAGGATTTGACCTTGGGCCTGATCCAAAATTCGAGACAGATTAGGTCATGGCGTCGCGACCCTATGGTGTGGGCGCCGCGGCTCTGACGTGGCCCTACACTGTCTCATTTTATTTTCTGCACATTCTTAATTAAATCCAAAATCCAATTTTGACTTAATTAAAATAATCATTATTCATTTAAATATCTCGATTCTAAATCGAATATTTAATACTCTCTCAATACATCCTTAGATCGAAAAGACAATCGATATAGTGTGACCCTACAGGCCTTCACATATCGACATTAATTAAATTAAGGTCTACGTGGAACTCCTAGACGGCACAGCAAGACGAACACAATATGTGAAGTACGTTAATCCATTAAACTTAAACCTCTATGTGGTAAGATAAAATCCTTTCATTCACAACACACCCGATCAAGCTTAGGATTTGTCAAGTGTCTATCCAAATGGCTTAATCATTGTATCTCATCTATATTAGTTGACAACTAGACCATATTCTAAATATGTCTAGTGCATTGGCCAACGACTTAGTCAACTTAATATCACTGAGAAGCTGAGTGTTCTCTCGAATATACATTCGAGGAATGAATCCTAATCTTGTCTCAACCACCACATTTAATTCACATCGTAATGTACCCAATACAAGTCGTATCTCAACCTATAGGGCATTTGAGCTTAGGACATGATCAAAGTATATTACTTTGTAGACAAGGTGCGCATTGACCTCAAGTCTAAGGACTTCTATCTCCCACACGCTGATCATACTTTAGACAAGTATAACAAACAATATATTAGCAGGGTATACCAATACTTCCAAAGTATCCATGTGTCCATCACGAGTAGCCATTACTCGTAGCGGTGAGACATACTACATCCTCTAAGGATGTGATGCAGACCACATGTCGACTTATCACATATCATTGATATCTCATTCTCGATGATCATTAGTCGAAACTATTTTAAGAGTTATGTTATAATATTAATATCTCACATTATTAATAACAACGTAACCTCTAGGGATGCATATTATAGAATATTATAAACAATCAACTAATAATTTAATAATAGCAAATGCCAAAATAATAATCTCCATTAATAATAATACGAATGTGTATAAAGTACATTTATCTTAATACAAATTGTCTCTAGGACATACATATACTTTCAGAAACCTCCTCTCAGAGTGTGATATATATATATAATTAGAGTAGAAATGACCGGCTAATATCGATGTTGATCAAGTCAAGCTACAGTTTGAGACCGTAGGAGGAGAGAAAGGAGAAGACTGTGCAGTTTTGGATCTCAAACTAAATAGTGTCATAGAAGAATTGTGTATGTTTTGGATCTCAAACGAGATGATGCATAGAAGAATTGTGTGTCGTGAATGTTTGAAATTGAACTATACAATTATGTGTAATTTGGAACCTGTTTTGGAATCTAAAGTTTTAGAATTCTTAGCTACATTATAAAGTTCTTGTTCTTCAATTTGTAACAATAACATTTTTGAATTTGCAGCTAAACGTATAAATAATTGCCACGTAACAATATATTTTTTAATTCATAGCTAAATGTGTATATAATTTCCACATAGCAAGAACATGACAATAAATTTTTCCTTTCCGTAGAAAAATGAAGAAAAACTTTAGCTATAATTCTATATATTTCATGGCAAAAAGTATGAATTCTTAGCTACAATATGAAAATATTTGTAGCAAATACTTCAATCCAAAGTTGTGGAATTTTTAATTTATAGTTAATTATGAGTACTATTGCCACGAGATTAGCTATATAAATAGCCACAAATTTTGAGTTTGCGTGGCAAACAAATTAAATTCTTTGCTACAATAAAATACTTTGTGGCTATAATATGAAGCTAGCAACAACTTTTATTTGTCATGAAAAAAAATTGTTTTCTATAAGTATATATTCCGTGGCAAATTATTTTACCATCACATCTACAACACAACAAAAATTCATAGCAATAAGTATCAATTCTTAGCCACGGATCATGTAAAGTCTGTAGCTAAGCTTTAGCTACACTACACTTTGCTACGGAAAAAAATTGTAGCTAAAGCTTTTGGCCATAAAAATTTTCATGTTTAGCTACATTGTATTTCATAGCTATATATGCATAATGTTTTAACGGAGTTGTGTGCTTCTGCCATAATTTGCTTTCTGAGTCCATCCACATCTGGAACACACAACCTGTCTCGATACCTCAAAGTACCTTCATCTCCCCTGTCACGATCCAAACCGGAGGGCCATGACGGGCACCCGGGCCTTACTTGCCGAGTACCACTAATCACATATTTACCACCTAATCACCTATTTACCACCTAATCGTAATCAAACATGGGCCACGAGGGTCGTTACGAGGTAATCTGTAACAAACAGAAATGATAAACTGGAATGGAGTTGCGTAAAATCTTACATATATACATATACATACTAAGGCCGACAGGCCATACATGACTACTATACACAGGACAATTGTCTACAAGCCTCTAAAATGTACGTGACATCATAAGGTCCGGACAGGGCCACGCTATACCCCTACGCATATAAAAAATATCATACCCTATCTACCTGAGCTTGCGGGCATGAAACGCAACGTCCCCCGACAAAAGGGACGTCAGTACGACTGATGTACCGAGTATGTCAGGCATGAAGAATAGCATAATGGAGACCTAAAAGTAACATGAGACAAGAAACAACCAACCAGTAGAGAATGCCTCTGAGGGCCCTAATATTCCTAAGTGTCATGCACAATGCGGTCATACTATATATATGTGTATATAACGTTGTATCCCATCATATCATTTCGGCCTCTGTGGGCATAATCATTATCATATATCAGTTGATCAGGTGGTATGCGTATATAACACCGTATCCCTTTTCCCATTCCCTACATATATATAATGCAAACCATATATTAGCGTATACAATGTATATGGGTCAAGGGTAATACATGAATATAATGCATGAATGATACTAAGACACTCTGAGCTTATTAGAGTGACGTAATGCCGCACCTCCGATTAACATTATGAATACTAACATCTTTTCCATATACCTCAATAAGGATTTAGGAACATATTTAGGCATGCTTTGAACATAGGAATGAATAATATGAACATCCTTAACTACTAAGAGTAGAATCATTTATGGGACAGTATTACGTTTACGTTTCGTACTTAGAACATGCCAAAAGAGAGAAGGATTTGCCTTAACATACCTCAAATGTCGACCCTTCAATAATTACCACGAATTCAATCCGTCCAACATATATTAATCTTGGATGTCAAGAACTACACATTCGTTAGAGCTTCAGATCATTTTACTTCATTAAGAAGGAATCTCTGATCTGCTTAAAATAGCACCAAACGTTGCTACTTACTCAATAAAATACTAATTCTGGTTGTAATCTTAGATATCAAAAGAAAAATGATTCTTGATCGAGAGTACCATGAGAGAATACAAGTTGTTTAAAAGTTTTCATTTGCAACAGGATAGAGAATGTTATTTAGTAATCAAGAGTTGCTCTCTCTTATCTTGAACCCACTTAAGGATTATATTTGCTATTGTGATGAGATCAAGAAAACACGTGTAAGAAAAAACATGCATAGGGGTAATTGATATTTATCTTACTACCACGAATCACCCAAATGCATAGTCACTTTAAGTATTCTTCCTCGGTGATTCAATGTAGACTTGTTGTCCTCCATAATATATATCCAAATATTTCCTTAAGTAGCTCTATTGTCTCTCACTATACTTTGGTATTTAACTAACTTTCCATATTATTAATTGTTTGATCTCAATTCACTTAAATAATAATTATTTTCTATACTCAATATCCTAATCATGTACTATACTAGTCCATAACTTCTTTTACCGCACACAAAATATCATACCCAATCATCGTTGTCGCACTTTTTAAATCCTTATATTATTTCGGGACTGCATCCTTTTAAATATTAAGCTCTTGATGTGCATACCTCAATTTAACAAAATTTTCTCGACCTCAGGTTTACTTGCATACGTCTAGCTATTCAAATCATCGCCCGAAATTATGGGGTGTTACATCATTTCCCCCTTAGAAACATTCATCCTCTAATGTTGGGGTGACGTATCTAATACCCGTCACGTAGCCAACAAACACAACCACCACTTCACGGGACCATATAATATAACATACATTATTATATTAGACCTCTCATGGTTATCAAACATTAATTATAATAATCTAAGATAGAACTCACCTTATGCTTCTTTCGGAACCTCGGCGTTGGTCTGAAATAGGTAGGGATATTTGTGTTTCATCTCTTCTTCCGCCTCCCATGTCATTTCTTCTACATTTTTATTCCGTCATAGAACTTTCACGAAAGATACTCCTTTAGTCCTCAACTTACGGACTTGTCGATCTAAGATAGCAATAGGAACCTCTTCATATGATAGATCCTACGTAACCTTCACATCATCAATTGGTACAATTCAAGAAGGATCCCCAACACACGCTTTTAACATAGAAACATGGAAAACCGGATGAACAAACTCTAACTCCAAAGGCAAGTCTAATTCGTAAGCTACTTGGCTGATTCATCGAATTATATGATATGGCCCAATATACCTTGGGCTGAGCTTTCTGTTTTTCCCAAACCTCATACACCCTTCATAAGAGAAATTTTCAAGAAGACCCAATCATCCACTTGGAACTCTAAGTCCCGCCGTCGCACATCTGAATACTACTTCTAACGACTCTGAGTGGTTAACAACCATTCTTGGATAAGTTTCACCTTCTCTATGGCTTGGTGCACTAGGCCAAGCCCAAATAATTCTGATTCACCTACTTCAAACCATCCGATAGGAGATCTACATTTTTGTCTATACAAAGCCTCGTATGGAACCATTTTAATGCTAGCATGATAAATGTTATTGTACGCAAATTCAATAAGGGGTAAATGGTCATCCCAACTTCCCTTGAAGTCTAATACGTGAGCTCGTAGCATGTCTTCGAGCATTTGAATCCTACGTTCGGTATGCCCATATGTATGATGGTGGAAAGTTGTGCTAAGATTAACTTGAGATCCCAAATATTTTTAAAAGGATTTCCAGAAATTAGCTATGAGATGTGCACCTCGGTCAGATATAATAGAAATAGGAATACCATGAAGGTGAACAATCTCCTTAAAGTACAACTTTGCGTAGTTTTCGGCTGTGTAGGTAATTTTGACCGCCAGGAATAGAGCTGATTTTGTCAGTCTATCAACAATCACCCGAATATAATCACACTTATGATAAGGGCGAGGTAAACCCATAATAAAATCCATATTAATCATTTCCATTTCCACATCAGGATCTCAATGTTCTGAGTCACGCCGTCGGGCTTTTGGTGCTCTACTTTTACTTGCTGACAATTAAGACACTGAACTAGTAACTCTGCAATGTTCCTCTTCATGTCGTTCCACCAATACATACCTTTGAGATCATGATACATCTTAGTAGATCCAGGGTAAATGGAATATTGTGTGCAATGAAGCTCCGTCATAATTTTGTCTCCTAATTCTGCTACATTGGGAATACACAAATGGACCTTCCACTTAACTAATTGATGTGTTCCCTCAGGTCAACTTCTCTATTTATTCGTCGCGTTAGTCAGCCATTTGTGGTGAATAATTCTATTGTCAACTTAACTTTACTTACTACTGGTGTGCTGAAAACTTTTATATTTGTAGTATCTCAATCCTGAACACTTTATGGACAATGTCATCAATCTTAAGTGTGCTTATCATCGCAGTTAACTCTCATTCATGGTCTGAAAGAAATCTCTTCTCTTTTTTTCATACTTTTTCACTATTCGTAATTATAAACAACTTCCTTTATTTACTTCTTTTAACACTTGTTCACTCATTTTCTTACTTGTCGTACTCTTCCTAATTGTAAAATATTCTGGTATACATATGTAATCTCAAACATTGCTCATGATTCCAATCCTTGGCTTACTACCCCTTAAATGATGAGTTGTTAACTTATTCCCTTATTCAGTACGTCGAAGATTCTGAAGAATTGCATTACATGACGTTGACCTACTATATCCAAACCTGGTCATTATACTTCGATTCAAATTCCCTCACTTGCCTCATGGCTAAGACTTTCTGTCAATGGCGCTTTGGAAAAAGATTTCCCTAATCTTGTTAAGCTATAAACCCATTACTTTATCTACATCGTAAAACCTTTGGTTAGTTCAAAAATGCTCATAAACATATGTGTTTTCCTGATATTTTATCTTCATTATAATGTCATTATCTCTTGACATATATCTTTAATGTCTACCCTATATCCATAGGCGTCATTGGCCCCCTTTCACCTATTTAGGTGTTGATCTCGAGCTTTACTCATTGTTACTTCCGTTCACATACTTTTTGAGATGTATGACTGCATATGTTATGGAATCGAGGCTTTATATGTTTAGATCCAATTAACGGTGTTACATGATCCAATGACTTGTAAAGCTTTCTTGTCTTATCATTATTAGATCTCTCATCGACCGAGTGCTCATTCATCTTACCTTTATCTCAAAGTATTTCTCATACTATCTTCCTGAACATCAGAGGTTCGTCACCTTTGGCCGAAGAGTTCTTATTGTCCCTCATCTACCATTGGTCCTTACCCTGTTCTGGAGTAATCATACATTCGTGAAACCTGCATAACTATAATCTCATTCACCTTTATCCTTCTTGTCGTAATCCTTCCTTTTACTCGTCATTAAACGAAAAATATTTCTTCCTTGATACTTGATCATACCATTCAATTCATACTTATTAATTATTTTCATATTTCTTACAACCATTCTTTGATTGTTCCATAGTTCTCGTCCTCAATTGGCCCCAATAAGCTATTGTTATCCAGAGGTTATTTGGAATTGTAACATGCTGCACAAAGAAGTCGAAGACCTTACCAGTCCAATACATATAGAATACCCGAGCCTACTAACATTGATACATGTAATCCTCAATAAATACGCGGTCTGACCCTTTACACACGGATGAGAGGCTTATGTCCCCTTCCACTACCGTGTATAACTCGATCCTTATATATGGCTTGGGCTCACTATTCTGGGTACGTCACTTTACGTGATCTTCTTAAATTTACCGATGGTCACTCTTCAAACTATTCGATTGTGGCAATCCATTCTTGTTAATGATATCCTGGGACAATTCCCAATCTATTGTAGGTAAGACATTACAATTTAGGTCGCACGTACATAACATATTCCCTCATTCTAATTAGCAAGAGTCACTGTAAAACGTGTAGATTTTCATAACCTACTAAACCTTCCAATGATGTTTTTTGCGTTTCATTTGTACATCTCATAATCATCTTATCCTTAACTTTGCAAATCAACTTGGGACACTTCTAAACATTGTGTCCATGGACGCCACACTACACCAACCCCCTATACCTTTGCGGGCATAATCCGACATGCACTCGACCACACTGACTACAAATGACTAGGACGGTCTCACTCGACCTTTACAACTTAACCCTGATATATTAGCATCTTTGAACCCTTTAAATATCGGCGATCCCTGACTAACAAACTCCCTGGGTTATGAGTTCTCTGACCCTTCAAGAGGCCTATCTCTATCGGATTCTCTAGGATGAAGTCGTGTCTGGGAGGCAACCAATTGATTCAATACCTGCACCGCTCTCTTTACATCCAATCAGACGGAGCCGGTGGTAGGACTGATGATACGGGGGCTTCCCTTAACTCCTTTGGTACTACTAGATTTGTCGATACTTGGGAAAGCAACTTACTCATATCCTCTGACGGATCTGTCTCAATAGAGAGCATACTACTGGCATTTACACTCAATCCAACCTCCATCTCCCTGCTAATCATAGCCCTATTGAAAGAAGGCATTGCTGTAATCATAAACAAAGTAAGGTTTACAAAGAGAATTCTTACAATTAAGCTCTATAGCACGATTCTAGATCAAGAAGGAAGATAACCATTATCCTAAATGACATGTAGCCTCCTGTCTATAAGTATGGTGCACAACACACCCACAAATAAGAATCCACTAGACACGGCTTGTAGGCTCCCTAGGACAGATCTGCTCTGATACCATGTTTGTCATGACCTAAATTGGAGGGCCATGACAGGCACACATGCCTTACTTGCCGAGTACCACTAATTACGTATTTACCACCTAACCGTAATTAAGCATGGGCCACGAGGGCCTTTATGAGGTAACCTGTAACACACAAAAATGATAAACTAGAACAGAGCTACATAAAATCTTACAAAGAGAAGAACCCAACGTATATACATACACATACTAAGGCCGACAAGGCCATACATGACTACTATACACAGGACAATTGTCTACAAGCCTCTAAAGAGTACGTGACATTATAAGGTCGGGACAGGACCCCGCCATACCCCTACGCATATAAAAATATCATACCATGACTAGACTGCAACTCTGGAAGAAGTAGAGTGCTCCAATATCAGCTGAACCAGCAACCTACTAGTGCGAACCGTCACCCTATCTATATGAGCTTGAGGGTATCAGTACGACTGATGTACCCAGTATCTCAGGCATGAAGAATAGCATAATGTAGACCTGAAAGTAACACGAGATAAGAAACAATCAAGTAGTAAAGAATGCCCCTGAGGGCCCTAATATGCCATACTCATAACATATATCCATACATATGTGACACTCTCTTGCATGCCTTTTACCATATTTTATCGCATACTTGACTATCAAATTTCCACTGATCCACACTGGTTTGCGACTGAGAATCTGATGCTCTGAAGTTTTGTCTTTGTTTATCATTCTTAAACTTTGAGACTGGGGCACTGGCTGAAGATGGAGCGGGTCGTGCTGACCTATTTTTAAAGAATTGTTTGCCTCCACCTCCCCCATACTGAAGTGACTAGAAGATTTAGCTCTCTTATTAATTCCCTGTTATTTTCCTTATGTTGCGCCACTTCTTCATTTATTCTACTCTCGTTACCCTGTACAAAAACAATTATCTTGGTAATAATCATTTTTTTTCTGAGCAGCAATGTTAGCAACATCAAATAAATGGGGGTCAAGACCCCACACAAAGCGCCTAACCCTGACCCTCATATCCGGAACCATATATGGAGCATACTTAGCCAAAGAAACAAAGTGGAGGTAGTACTCATACACACTTCTACCATTCTACTTGAGCTTCTCAAATTCTAAGGCCTTTGCTTCCGTGACATCTAGTGGCAGGACGTGTTCAATGAAAACATCTGCAAATTCATCCTAAGTCGTAGGAGATGCACCTTTCCCTCGGGACTGTTCCCATGACTCATACCAAATATTAGCAACATCTTGTAACTGATAAGCTCCCAACTCTACTGCCTCTAACTCAGTAGCATGCATAACACGAAAAGTCTTCTGAAGCATGTCAATGAAATTTTGTGGATCCTTTGTCTTACTAGACCCTGTGAACACTGGAGGCTTCATACATAGAAATTCCCTGACATTGAGCTTGTGTGACAACAATTTAGGTGAGCTACTAAATAGCTCCCCTAATATCTGATTCAGTAGAACTGGGCGATGAAACTGGAGTACGAACCTCTGCAGACCCCATAGTGTTAGTCGGGGGTGTTGTACCCATGTTGGCACTCTAAGCCTAAGTGTCCTCCTCCTATGCAGCATTAGTAGCGTCCCTATTGCTTGCAGTTGAATTTTTTTTGCAGGAATTTTCTGAAATACATTATACGCATTAGTTAAAATAATGTACTGAAAGGATATCTCTAATTGCACGATCTAGAGTATGAAAGAAGTGAGACAATCCTAGATATCTTGGTGGTTAACTGTTTACATATATGGCATACACACACATAATAGAGACCCCACTGGACACAGTTTCATAGACTCCCTAAGACACTTGAACCTAAGGCTCTAATACCAAGTTTTGTAATGCCCCGAACCATGGCATGAGCGTAACACGACACTCGGTGTCTGACTATATGTGACCGACCGAATCACATGGCTTGATGAGTCAATATGGGCATCAAGTATGCAATAATAATTATCTAAAACATGTAAAACTGAATACTGTAAATATAATCTAAAATATAATAGCGGAAATTTGAAAATATAATAAGTCTGAGTGAGTGACACGACATGCTAAACTAGTCTATGAAACCTATGAACATGAGTCTGACTGCTAAAATTATTTTACCAGGATAAGGCATTGGCATACCTCTACTGCATAATATGTTATGTAAAATAAATAGAATAACACCTCGAATGAGATGGGGCTCACCAATAGTTAAGATGGTAAAATTTCTAGCGAACCGATTCGTCGCCCTGAAACTCCGTACATGTACTGTGAAGTGTAGGCCCTGGGCAAAAAAGAATGTAAGTACATTTGAATTGTAGTATATGTAAAGCAGCTGAATGAATAAGCAGGCACATGAAATAGTAGGAACTGAAATTGTAACTTGAGCATGAGCATGTATAATATCTGACATGAATATAATGAAACATGATAAATCATTTTAAATGGGAGAGCTTTAGTATAACCGACATATATCCACCACGTGAGAACATGGTGTATGATCTCTGCCCGACCAGCTAAGTCATCCCGTACCTTACCGGGGTACGAGGCATGCACATAACATGAATGAATCAAATAACCTGTAATGGGTAACATGAATGAATCATCCTAACTGGGCAGAGTGATCCTTATCCTACGTTAGCATATGTAGTTTCATGTATTAAACCTTCTCGGTAATCTGTGCAACTCCCAAAACATGAACATGAATATATTTGGCTTGTAAGCTCATGAATTTCATAAACGTGACTTGTAAATATGATTTGTAAATAAAATTTAGCATGAATATAGATACATAATATAACTTGTATGAAACATGAAAACAAATAAAATTCATGGAGTAAAGTAATATTAGTTCATGGTTGAGAACCCATGGAATCCAAAACATATGTTCATGAATTACGGACAGGTTCATGACAAACATATTGATATATCATGGGTACAATTAACGAAAACATGATATAAGCATGTTATATAGTTGTACATATGTCACACCCCTAATTGGGAGGGGGTGACCGGCACCCGACGCCTGAATGGCCCGAGCGTACCACATGTATATAATAATCTGAGCATACAATAATATGGGCTGCCAAGGCCTCAGAATGATCAATATAAGGAAAACTGAATATGAAAATCTTATATAAGGACAACAAGAGAAACATATATACAGCAAGGCTGACAAGGTCGCAAAGAGACAACTATATATACACCATGTCTAGAAGCCTCTATGGAAAACATAACTATGATGTGGCCGGGACAGGGCCCCGACCTACCCCATCTACTATACCTGCACGAAACTTAGCTCATGACTCTGACTTGGCAGCTTCGAATGAAGTGAAACTCACCACTCGATCCGCAAAACTCAATCAGCTCCTATTGGGGAGGTCTATCTGCACCTTTATATAAAAGCAATACGATACTCTGATAACCTAAATGTCACATAGGGCGAATAATGAAACTCTGAAATTGTACTTAACTCTTGGTATAGCCTTATTACTCAAGGTGTAATATGTCACTTCCCTGAGGTATACTCTGAAGTGTATAGATGGATGCATATATAAGTGTCTACCCAACCGACTATAGTGTGGCGCGGTGTGTATAATGTACATGTACAACTTCCCACCGTCTGATCGTAATGGTGGTGTAAATAATATATATATATATAGCTGCCTACCGGCATAGGTTCGGTGGTGTGGATACTGTATTGTGTTAACAATGGCTCTTTGCCTCTCTGAAACTCATAAACTCTTTGACTTTGCTTTGAAATGACTCTTGGTCGACTCGGCGACTAATTCTTTAGAACCCTCCTTTTTTAGGTCTATGAAGTTTAGAGACAAACAAGATACATAGATTACAATAGCGAGATTAAAGGTATGTTCAATGAAGGACAACAACATGTAAATAGGACTCAACTTCAAAGTAACCACGACTTTCAGCCCTTAACTTTGGTTCGATCTTTTCTTTTGCTCTTCAATGACAACTTGTCAGTATACAAGACTATAACTTGAGAGACTTCATCAGGAAAAAGTATGGTCTCAATTGGACAATCAACAATGAACATGAAAGACAATAATAACAAGATAACCCTTCCCGACAAGGGATAATAGACATATAAATATAATGATTTTATCGACGTTTCTTTTTAAAATGATAAATACTTTGGATGTCATGCCTTTGAAAGGAAGTAATAACTTTACATACCTGCGTCGCTTAGTTACCAATGCCTCTCAAACCCTCAAATGCTTTACGAGTGATCATCTACATAATATAGAAGGTTTGGATTAAAATAAGATCAACAAACTAGAAATCGATTGACTCCGACAATTCAACGAGCACCTAGAAGGCGTGCTTCTCAAACTACGGTGTTCATAGCCACCAACATGTTACTAACTTCCCTTCAACACAACATCAATAGCAACAACCACAACAACTACAATAACAACAATAACCACAACAATAAATACTCCAAATTCTAGCCATAATCATCTCAAATTTTACTCAAGAACAATTCAAAAACAATAGCAACTTCTTCATGGAGTTTAGCATGATTTCCTCTCTGTCATGTTTACCAACTCCAATAACCAAGCTATAACAAATTTAAGATTAATAAGGTGTAGAAGAATATTACCTCCACCAACCACAAAGTTTCCATAAAAAGCTTCCTTTCATCTTCAATGACCTCCCAAATTAGCCTAGCTATCTAGTGAGAATTTCTGAGATGTTCTTAATCTTCTAGGGGAGTAATCACTTCAATTACACTTGGAGATATTCTTTCATAGTAGAGAAACCCTAGGAGGGTGTTTGAGAGAATTTAGGATCATCTTGGGTCGAAAATGAAATGTTAGAAGGATGGCCACCAAAATTGGCTTTAAATAGTGCTCCTCACCACCTCTCATCTGCGGCTTGTTATGCACCGCAGATCACCATTTGCGACCACATATGCCACCAAATATGGTGTAAGTGAGGTGAGGAAATAGGGGATTTAATCCACTGCCCCATCCGCGAGGCGGAATGACTTTCATGGGGCAGAACGTTTAGCATCATATTGTCTAATCTTTGCTAAATTTTGCCAAGATGTACTTTCTTTGATCCAATTGACTTCCAACCTTTCGTATACCTCCGTAATACTCATATAAACCATAAATGACCCTCGAAAAGGATCTCGAGTTGCCAGAGCTTAAATCGACTAACCATACATTTGATCGCACACATAATTGGGAGGGTGTAGCATCTTCCACCTTAAGAACATCTGTCCTCGAATGTTGAGGGACGTAACTGCAAGGCTTCAACTTGTAGGTTTGACCAAAATTTCTGCAGAGTTTCCTCTACAAATAGGACTAACTTAAAATTTGCCAAATAGCAAGAATCAACACAAATGCCACATAAGGTCATTTTAAGCAAAATAATATCATACCGGCCTCACACGACTGTCTATCCATCACAGTAATAAAAAAGGTAAGTCATAACTCACTTCGACTGTCGAATCTCGATGTATGAGCTACAACTATCACATCTATGCTTTGATCGTCATTTGTACAGGACGTATAACACAAGTTTACTTCTATAGAGTAGGAACAAGGAGATCGTATCGCATGATTATTATGCGAACCTGATGTCCGGACTATGGGAGAATATCTAAATCTCATACCTTTCTTAGTCGCCCATATCATTATATTTATGCCATTGCTTTTCCATAGTACTTTAATGAATGACATCTCCTGAGTCAAATGATAGTAGTCGAGACCTCTTCATAGGGCAGGTCTCCAGCAATTCAAACATTCTTGATAGGCATAATGCGAGAGAGACCTTCTATATATACTTTGGTGATATCAGTACGTAAAAATTGAATGAGCTTTCTCTAATCTCGAAGATAATCTTAAGCTCATAGGTCACTTGGTTAGATCCTAGAGTGATCTTATACGACCTACTGAATCATAGGGTAAGCTCTTGTGTTTCTGATAGAATCTCATCATGCCTTTTATAGGCAAAATCTTATTAAAAAGTCAATGAATCGTTCATAGTGTTTGTAAGCTCTTAATATCGCACATCGACAGCTGATCCCTGACAATCTTGAATGATCAATTTATTTTCTAAAGGGAATTTACTTCTTCCACAACCTTGGGAACTGACGGGACCTATACCAGTTTAAACAATACTTATTTTCTTATGTTAAGGCAGTAGATCGACGACTTATGCTCCTGACTATACCAAGTCTTATAGAAATTCATCTTGACGATAATATAATAACCACCATAATATATATCTCATAACATGGTAGATGCTCATCTTATTCTTTTTATAGATCCAGCATACCTTCATGCATCATATCCTCGAATGTCTGAGTGGTGCACTCGGCTCGACCACTTATATGGGAGCAATTAGCCCCCTCTACTTAGGAAAATATTGGAATCATACTGCACTGATCCCCCTTTACTACGGTCCGTCAAAATCTGCCGTATTTTGTTGATTTTCGACGGACTTTGTACAATGTAATTCTATGGTCCGTAGATTCCTGGCGTACAACAGGAATCGCTGAACTGAACTGGATTTTAACTTCACACTTCCCATCTCGATTTTTCTAAGCTCCTGAATCGTGAACAAGGCTTAGTTTGAAGGTACGAGTTGTTACATTGGTCTCCTTATATGGACTTGAAAAATCCTCCCCTCATGAGCTAGCTTTTGAGGTTGAGTTAGGCATAAGATCTATTATTTACACGTACTTAATTTGAAATAGTTTATTACTTCCTCTGTTCATTTTTTTTCCACTGTTGATTTGCACATCCCTTAAAAAATAATAATGAAGTGCATGATATCAATATTAATTGATATGCTAAAGTGAATAAATAAAAATAAAATTTTATTTTTAGTATAGTGAATAAATAAAAATAAAGGAAGGGGGGTAAATTATTTGTTATTCCTCATTTGAAAAAAGAATCCTAAAAACGTCATTTTTGTGACTTTTGGGGTTCTGGGAAGACAAGTGAGCAATGTTGACTTGTTGGGCTTGGGATGTCACCAATTCACTAGTACATTACTCCCCTTGGATAAAAAAGATTGTTAACTTACCTTTATATTTTGATTAGAGAAGAATTTTTACTTATTAAATTAAGAAAAACCTAATTTTATTTTTCTAGAGTTACTCTTATTAAGTGTTAGGTGATCAAATTTTAATATTTATTTAATTAAGAATATTTTAGTCGAATTACCTAATTTTGCCTAGAAGTTAGTATTTTTCTTAAGGGATCTGCAAATAATTAAGTGAACATTCTTTTTGATCCGGATGGAGTATATATTTATTTAATTAATAAATAAAACACGAGAAGGTTATGTTACATTGAATTAAGACTGAAAACATGTGGAGGCCCTTAAACTTGTCACGATTTTCCTCTCAGGAACCTGAACTAGGGCTGGACGTCGGTTCAATTTTTTTCAAATTTCAATTCGATTCTTCGTTAGTGTGCACCGAACACTTCAATTTTTTCTAATTCGGTTCGACTTTTTTAATTCGGTTCTTCGGTATTTTTCATCTTGTACTTGATTGAGATAACAGATGTTGAGCTCTCGATACCCTGAAGGGCATTTCACTATCTGGACATTAATGTTGTACCATTTCGCAAAAATGATGACAAGTAACTCAAAGAGAGAAAGAATCCGCAGATATTTAGCACATGAAAACAAATTGATATTGTATCATCAAACCCAACAGTGAATGACAACAAAAGTAAAAGAAAAAGAATGAGATTGAGTGAAGAGATCCGTAGAATACAACAGATGCAACTGACTGAAATGTGAAATTAGGATGAAATTAACGCGAGAAAGCATCCATAGCATACAACAGCTCTCTATGTCTCTGTCTACTCTCTGGCCTCAAAGGCAAGAATGAAATGTGAACTGTAAAATTAGGGCAAGGCATAAGGGTTGGTTAATCTGGAATAAAGGAAAAATATGGGCTTCGAGCTGGGCACGTTAATATGGCCTGAGATGGGAATTCACATTAGTGTTATAAACATATATTATTATATTTTGTATCTATGTTTTAAAACTTTGGTTAAATTGAAGAATCGAAATATAGAAATGCTAAAACCAAAAATTGAACCGAATATCGAAGTTTTATTTTTTTTAACACTGAAATCGAACCGAATAACCGAAAATGAAACCGAAATCGAAGAACCGAATTAGTTTGATCCGGTCTGATTTTTCAGTTATTCGATATTTATGTCCACTCCTATTAAACATCTGAATTATGCATTGTTCCTAGTGAACACTTAAACTACTAACTTAATGTATCAATTGAACGCTTTTTACTGACGCTGCATAATATGTACACTACACCTCCTTTTGGAGCGTGAACGACATCATTATCATAATGTTCATTGTTTTTTCTTCATCTCCCTCATTATTCTTTCTTCCATTGCTTGCATTCTCTTTTTTTTTAGATATCAGTTTGACAAATAAAATCGACAAAGAGACCAAACAACATGAAAGAAAAATACACAAGAAAATAAATAGGGCTTTTTTGACCACCAATCTTCTTCGTTCGTCCTCTTGCTGCAATTTTTGTCCACGGCCTTCTTCTTCTTCAATTTTAAGACCACTAACCATAGATACCATATTATGAGACCACAAATTCACAATCATTGTTTTGCTCAGTTATTTTAGTTGTGATGAAATTTAGAATTTTACTAGTATAATTAAGCTTTTCTTTGGTGTTGAAGGGCTCATGAACATGAAATAATATATTCAGACATTTACAAATTTATGTATTTTGAGTTTTTTTTGGGTACATGTGGATATTAAAATTAACATGTTTAAATAATTAATTAACTTCACCGAGTATGAGAGTGCCAAATTTAACTTGCAATTTAGGTTTTGGGTAAGGAATTAGTTGGTTAAAGAATTCTTGAGAAGAAAGAATAAGAACTCATTTGCAGTAATTGTTTCTTTTTAGGCTGTCATGTGTTTTTATTTTATTTGTTATTTACCAATTTGGCAGTGTTTGAGCTTTGAAGTGCACACGCTACATGATTTTGCTTGGGTGTCTTTGGATGTTCAATTGGATGCTTAATTCAGGTGCCTATGAGGAAAATCATGTCAAATTTAAGGGCCTGTATATGTTCCGCTTTGAATTAAATAGTAATTTTGTGGTAAAGAATATTAATTTATTTCTTTTATACTTTATAATTGTATTTTATATTGATCAAATTATAATTTAATTATTTTCTGAAATTTAGTTATTATTCACTTTGTCCCAATTTATATGACATACTTTTTTTTCGATCAGTAAAAAAAAATGACACATTTTTTTATTTAACAACATTTTAACTTTAAACTTTATTTTTATGCTTAACTAGATGATTTATAATCACACAAATATCTTTAGGTTGTTTTAGATAATAATATTCATGTAACGCCCCGTATTTTTGGGTAGCGGTTGAACTCATAACGTAGGTGAGTAGACCCGGACCCGGGAAAATTTTCGTTGTACTTGTGTATATTAATAAGTAGATCGTTATATAAAAGGGCGTGATCCCGAAATAATTTTGGGATTTAGTAAGTGTGACGACGGAGTTTAATAATAATTATGTATCCCGAAGAGAGTATAGGCTAGTATTTTATTACGGGAAGTATGATATTGACATAAGCGGATTTTAGTAATCGTCGGGATTTAAATAATTGGAGACCGGAAATTTAATTGTGTGTATAGTTAATTAATTGTGGGATTAATTAATTAGGGAGGGGACAATTTATAGTGGGATTTGGTACCTGTGTTCTTATAATCAATTTGGGGGTAGCTAAGCCCCAAATCGACCGACCGATATCAACAACCATAAGGCCTTCTTTCTCCATTTTATCCATTTCTTCAACTCCATCTCTTCAACCATCGATCCTTCAGTGTGCTCTCTTCATCTCTACCAAATTCCTCCACCAAATTCATTTCTAGCAACAAGAGTAAGCTCGCTTGATGGGTTTTCCAAATTTTTGACCAAAAATTGGGGATTTTCGTGAGCTTTCATATAATCAAGCTAAGGAGAAATTCAAGGTGTTCTGGGCGCGATTCCAAAGAGAATCGGCCAAGAAATGAAGCCTAGAAACTCTAAGCTTTACAAGAACTTTGAGTACTAAAGGATTCTAAGCACAATTGATTTTGGGTTCTGCTTTCGCTCGTTGGTTAAGTGATTCGAGCAAGCGATTTTCCAACGATACTCGTCGTTGTATTTAAGAGAGGTAATCTTCCTTATTCTCTAAGTTTGTACAAGTTCGACTTGATTCTTGCTATTAGTTCTAAAGACGATTGCCTAAATGCGAATTTGGGTTGGGTATCGCTAGGATCATTGTAATCGTGGGAGTTACCGGGATTGCATGTGAAATTGTGGTACTGCTTTTGGAGATTGTAGTATAAGAAGGAGGATTAAGAGAGTTGGATGTTTCACAACTTACATAGATTTCGATATAGAAGGAATATAGGTTCTACGCTGCTCAAGGTGTTCGTGCTAGAATGTCCCTAAGAATCTGCTTTTTAATGTGTTGATTCGATTGTGATGTAATTCTGTCCGTATGATGTAGATAATCATTCATAGAGCTTACAAGGACCCGTGGAACTTAGATAAATTCGACAACAAGGTTGAAGTTCTAAATGAGACGACTCTAATATTGAGTTGATTAGTTCGCTCAAGAGGTAATGTGAAACCCTTACTTCTTTCTTTGGCATGATTTAATGAAAGTACGATGACGCATTTAATTCTTATACAGTTTAATTCCTAAAGAGGATTGTTATGAGAAGTGCCTATGATTTTTCAGCAAAGAGTTTATTATGACATTATTATAATGTTTTTATTGAGAGTCAAATGATAATTTTTACTTGCATATGGTTACTCATGATATCTACTCGTGCTAAGTGTTACTACTTCACCTCACCGAGTCCCGGGTCGGGTTACGTTCGTGCACAACCTTGCATTTTTCACTGAGACCCTCACTAGAGGGTCGGGTTACGTATGATGGATCCATAGATGAGATATGACTTTATCGAGTCCCAACATGGGCCGGGTTACGATATGATTCCACCGAGTCCCGCATTAGTGGGCTGGGTTACGTTACAGGTATATATATGTATATGGATAGGCATTCATATTTTCTTGACTTGACTCTCATTTTTATAAGGCACAACTGACTTTTATGGTTTATGACACAGTTGGATTTGGATCCTGATTTTTATACTGATCTTCTGTTTCTGTTGGCTACTTATGATCTCTTTTACAGCTTCATGTTTTACATACTCAGTACATTATTTCGTACTGACCCTTTCCTCTGGGTCAAGGCGTTCATGCCCGGCAGTACATGTTTTTCGCCAGGAACCTCGTGCCTAGGTTCCTACTAAGCAGGTTGGAAAGCTCCTTTGATCCAGAGCTTTGTCATTTTGGTACGAACCTCTTTAGACTTATGTTTGTATTTAGGGGCACGACGTGGCCCTCGTCCGCCATATGTCGTTGTTCTTCTTATAGAGGTCTCAGAGACATGGTGGGTTGTACGCATGTAAGGGTTATGACTCGCTTTTGGTCAGTCATGTTATTGTATTCTCAGGCCGGGTGTTCCCATGTATATACGTTACATATTCGTGGCGGCCTTTGTCTGGCTTGCTTATTATGTTATAAAGGCAGCCTTTGTCGTTTGCCTACCCTGGCATATGTTGTTATTGCAACGTTATGTCAGCCGATTTCGACTCATTAAGGGTTAGTTGGATTATGTGTGACAAGTTAGTATAATGACGCCATTAGGCGGTTAGTCGCGACGCCGGGCCTGGGTCGTGACTAAAGTGGTATCGAGTAGTTAGTCCTCGTATCGTCTACGACATCGTGTCTAGTAGAGTCTTATGATGGGTATGTGCACTATACTTATACGCAGTACGCCAGACATTTAGGATTGATTTCTATTCTTCTTACTCTAAGATCGTATGACAGAGCTATGTTATTAGGTTATTACCGATCGATAATGTGTTGCATTTATGCTCTCCAAAGAAAGCGACATTACTGTAAGGGATAAATAAACTACCGTAATATACGATTAGTTTTAGTAAATTTTTTATGAAGCTAGATTTCTACCAGAAGAAGGAGTAATTTATCACCATATATACTATGATCATTTGTCTGCATCAGATAACATTGAGATATCAAAAGAATACATAATTAGAACCCAAGGAAAATACCCTAGAGAAAGAATACAGTGTTAAGAGCATATCTAATGAGAAAATGCGAAGAATATCGACAAAAAGAAAAAGATTAAAAAGGATAAAAAGATAGGATTAAGAGAAATATGTGGATTTAATGAGCGAGATTAATATTTGGATGCGATGATAACAGAAAGGAAAAGAAGTATAAGAAGCATAAAAGACATAGAAAATACAAGGATAAGTATGAGAGAAACTACAGAGATAAGAAATATAAATATAAGAAAACCTTATTACAAATCCTATAAGAAAAAGATTTAAAAGGTATAAAAACAATCAAGATACAAGAAATAAATTTAGATATAAAAGAAAATTCAAGACGAAGAAATGTAAACCCCATAGAAACAGACAAGTCTAAAACTAAAGAAGAAAAGGTTAAAGAATGCAAATGTTGGAATTGCAGACGAGAAGGGACACTACGCAAAACAAGTGCCCAAAGTTAAAGAAAACAGGAGTAAAATACATAAATACAGAACAATTTTATAATGAGCTTACAACAGACAAAGAAGACAATAATAAGTGGTACGATTATGAAGATTTTTATGTTAGTGAAACAGATGAAGAATCGAATCAAAGAGTAAGTTATGCTACCAAAAATCAGAAAAGTGAAGATAGTTCTGAATAAAAATGAATATACTAGAAAGACAGAAAAGAGTATTGATAAGGGAAAGAGAATACTGGATACAATGTGTAAGAATATACTCGACGCAAGCTAATTATGACTTCAACAGCTAGTGAAACAGGGAGTATATATTACAATGATAGGTACAAAAATTACCAATCGATTATCAAAAATAAGGGAAGAAATGAATAAGATACATTGGAAACAAATCGAGCTAGCAAGACTCATAGAAGAGTCCATGAGAGATAGGGAAACTCGACAGAAGTACGAGAGTATGAACAAGATGAAGAACTCCGTAAGATTGAATGAACTCCGACTAAATGGTAGCAATTCACATAGAAGCTCATATAGAATATAAGCCTAACAAGATGGTAAAGCAAAAATATTTATAGATAAGTGAGTGTATATATGCTTAGCAAGAAAGGATGTATTAGAATCACATAGATGGAAAAGGTCAAGAATACATAGAGCTAAGGTATCAGGATTTAATGAACAATCTAAAGAATTAGATATAATAGCGGAAAACATGAGAATTGTTTTAGGAAAAACTATTTTCAGATTACCAATAGTATATCAATTGGATAACATGAAGCAGCAAGTGTTATTAGGAAACAACTTCCTAGATTACTTTAAAACTCAAGTGATTAACAGAAATACATTTTGTTTACAATCCCCCTGTGATAAATGGATTATACTGAAAAGAATATTACCAGTAAACACCATAAGATTATGTACTATAAAAATGGATAGAAATAATAATCTAGAACTATTAAAAGAAAAGTACTTAGGTATGTTAAAAGGAAACTTAGGAGAAAACCCGATGCAGCTATGGGAAAAGGAAAAGATATATGGAGAAATAAAACTGATAGATCCTAGTGATTTAGTCAGAACAAAACCAATAAGACATAGCCCAACAGATCAAAAGGAATTTGAAACCCATATTAAGGAATTACTAGAAATGAAATTAATAAGAGAAAGTAAAAGTCCTCATAGTAGCCCAGCCTTTTTAGTAAGAAAACATAACGAGCTAAAACGAGGGAAAGCCAGATTAGTAATTGATTATCGAGAACTTAATAAAAAGACTATTTTTGATGGATACTTTTTACCCTATAAAAGGAACCTGATTAACCGATTAGGAAACAAAAAATGGTTTAGCAAATTGATCAGTAAAGTGGATTTTGGCAGATTAAACTGACTAATGAATCTAGAGCATTAACAACATTTAGTTCCCCGCAAGGACACTATGAATGGAATGTATTACCAATGGGATTAAAAAATGCACCACAAATCTTTCAAAGAAGAATGGATCAAGTGTTTAGAAAACTTGCAGAATTCTGTATCATATATGTAGATGATATAATGGTTTACAGCAGCAGCTTAGAAGACCATATTAAACATGTGGAGCAATTTATTGAAACGGTAAACCAACACGGAATACTTATCGTAAAAGAAATCAGAATATTCAAGAATACTATTGAATTCCTAGGCTATATTGTAGATAGTGAGGGAATACAATTGCAGTAGAACATGTGGTAACAAAGATTAAAAACTTTAAAGAAAGATTGGAAAACAAAAGAGAAGTGCAGCAATTTCTGAGTAATAAACTATGCGCATCACATAAAGATTTACCATATCCGAGAAAACCATTGCAAGATTTGATTAAAAAGATGTAACCTTCGACCGGAAGGAAGAACATACCAATGCGATCAACAAGATTAAAGAGAAAGTAAAATCATTACCAAAACACAGAGTACCTACGTACTAAGATCAATCGAACTCTTACGTATGCTAGTGACATAGGATGGGGAGCAAATCTAATAGCATATGATAAAGAAGATGTAGATAAAGAAAAAATGTTAATTTGTGGATATGGAGGCGGAACGTGGAAGCCTAACGAGAAGAACTACTATATCAACGAAAAAGAATTATTGGCAGTAAAATTTGGAATTAAAAGATTTCATTACCATTTACTACCAGTAAAATTCATTGTTAGAACTGATAATACTCAGGTGAAAGCGTTTATTACAAACAGAATAGATCTTTTACCCGAACTGAATAAAAGAAGAAAGTGGCAATCATTCTTCTGTTGTTACGATTTTATTGTTAAAAATATATCTGGAACTAAAAATATTTTAGCTGATTTTCTTAGCAGATATAATGTCAATTGACAAAGAAGACTTGAAGAGTACATAGCAAAAGCTATGCAAGAGATTATCAGACAAATGAGATATTGATTACTGACATTACAAGAAAATACTCAAACCATCCACAAACTAGCTGGAAGCTATACAAGATTTTACAAAGTTCAAAAGCTTACAAACAGAAAAACAAAGATTACAATCCCACCGGTACAACAAAAACCCTTTGTACCATTCTCATCCAAGCTTGCAACAATGTCACCAGCATTCTTCAATTTCATCGGCAGATCCATAGTGCACACTTTGAAGTTTGGACCTGAAATGATTACAGCTTATGAGAAGATTAATAAATTCTATGATTACAAAACTAACCCTGATATTTTACGCAGCGCAAAACTGAGTAAATATCCCAGATTCATTTGCAGTGAACGGGCAAACCCGAATGTTGTTGAGAGACTATTTACATATGGATTTATTGACAAAATTGTCACTAATGAAAATGAATAACCCGACTAAACTACCACAGATTATTACCAGATCAACAGTAATCGATGATGGAATCCTTTGGCAAAGGGATTTACGGAATACAGATATTAGACGCCTCAACAGCATCTAAAAGGTAAGCCGATTATCATATGTCAAATTTTAAAACAGAAGGAATAGTACCATCAACTGGGGAAGACAAGAATTTGAACCAAAAGATTCTCTGCATAACGGGAGAAATTCCAGTGACTGGATGAGTAATAAAAGAGCATTTGGATTAATAACTTTGAAAACCAGAATAGAGGACATGATTAGAAACCGGAAAGCATCCGTGATAGATCTTCCAAAGGTGGAGATGTCGAAGAGATCATGACCCTTTACTACTTACAAATGATATTGAAGTAAAAGGAGACTACCGAATTAACCCTTATATTAGACAAGATTATTAACCTAAAGCATACTCATACCGACGAGACTATTCGACACTACAAAGCTATGACTGAACAAAGAAGACGTCCAAGGATTAGAACAGAGACGGCATCAACGCGCTCTGTAGAAGTATCAAAAAAGAACAAAGTCCCGATCCTTTTGAATATGAGGGAAAACTGATTATTTTTGCAGGTACAATGTAATTTCTTGCAAAAAAACGGCCTTAGGGCCCAAAGATTATCATGACAAGGGAACATGTAGTTTTACTACTTGTAACCTTAAGAAAAGAGGTCCTATGGACCCAAAAAGATTATGGTCTTATGGGCCCAAATAAGATTAAGAGCCTTATGGCTCAAAAAAGATTATTAGGACTGGGTAACCTAGTACAAGAGGTCTTATTGACCCAACAGAATAAATTAAACGTGTAAGTTTTATTTACACTGCATCCTATGGATCCAACTAATTAAAACACCGGTAACCTGCAAAAGAGGTCATAACTGTACTAAAAGCATATGGCCCAATGTAGTTTAAACTACGTAAAGCAAGAAACAAAAGAGGGCCTTAGTGCCCAAAAATGATTATGGCCTCACGGCCCAAAATGATTATCGAGTTACAATTGATTAACGAAAATCAACCGGACAAATTGGAAAGCATTAAATGTAATAAAGAAATGACAAGAATATGACATTTCTCGAGAAAGTCATGCCAGAATGAACAAATGTACAGATTAGCCGATGTTGACAAAACAAATTTTACGGAAAGCAGACAGCACTATCGCTTTTTACGACTTTTGGAAAGCAAAGACTAAACGACAAAACAACTTTACCGAAGGAGTGCATAAAGCACTGTAGACACTGTAGCCTTTATGACTTTTGTAAAAGTATTTTGTCAGATTATCAAGCATTTTAAGACTTTTTGAAAGTAATATCATGCTACTTTAAAAAGTTAGAAATAGTGAATAGCCGAGGTTATTCTATATAAGGAGCCTCTTGTCAAGACGAAAGATCATTCGAAAAATTCTGAAATACAAACCTTTACAAACATTCTCTCTATGTTTAGCTAAAGCACCCTTTAGTCTATAATCGAATATCATCCCAAGAGCAGAATAAGATTAGATCAACTATTATCCAAGAACAACATAAGAATAATTTAATATCCACCAGCTAGTATCATAAGAATAAGAGTATCATACTTTGATAACTTATGATTAGAACCATACTAGTAAGAATACAACATCTTTTAAGGATAGTCGAGGATACCCAGAATCGACTCCAGTGCTCCTAGGCGATGTAGTACCATGGCAGAAGGCAAAGGGGAAATACCAAAATGAGGGGTGAGACTACTTCTGATCTCAATATCTGATTAAAGGTATGTGTTCTAACTATGTGTTTCTAATTATGATTTTGATAAGTATTTACCTTGTTGATATGATGCTTGAAGGTTGATATTAGATTAACCTAAGTATGATGTTTAGACGATTAATATTGATTTTTCTTATGATGTTTGATTGTCTGATAGAGATTATAGACTCAAATTTAAAAATGAAATTGAACTTAAGATTATCACCCAGATTGTTATATGATTACGTTTTGAATAACTCAAAAAGTTTGATTAAACAGATTACCGCTCATGTTCTAGCCTCTGGGGGTATATAGATGATGAAAAGATCCTCAGACATCCCGCCCAGAAATTGGTATCGAGCTTGTAATTAGAACAAGCGTTTAAAAAATGAAAACACATCCATCGTTTAGGCAAGTTAGAATCTTAAATCAGATGTTATGGAGAGACAAAGAGAAATGAAAAGAGAATTATTAGAAATGCGAAGTCAGAATAAGATAATAATTGAATCTCAAGAAAATTGGATGATAGAGAATAGACCAGAACTAACATATAATGACGAGCAACTAGAATTAAGAGATCGAATAAATATGTTAGCATATGAAAGATTGGTAGAGATAAATACTCGAATATATGAAATGAATGACTTTATAGAAAGAATAAAATCAGATTTAAGAATGGAAATAGAACACTATGGATGAAACTAGATTAGTACAGCAACAAGAACAAAAAGTACAGTTAGAAAGAGTAGCAGAAAAGCCGCTTACATATAATAGAGATATAAACCAGCATATTATAAGTTGTAGAATAGGAATAAAAATAATTGAAGAAAAGGATAAACAGTTATTAGAGCAACATATAACTATGAATAAACAGGAAGATAAGATAACATTTTTAAGAAATTTATCAGCTAAGAGAAGAAAGAATTAGCAGAAGGAGGATGAAATCAAAAAATAAGAGAGCAAAACTTAGCAAAAGAGATTAGCAATGAAAAATAAATTAGAGAATTAAAAGAGATCATACAAGAACAATATCGATATATTGATTTATTAAAATATGGATAAGGAAAATAAATTAGATCTAAAGATCTTTATTATCAAATGAATACTTATGAAGGAGGAACTAGTCAAACATTAAGTTTTAAACCAGATACATATCAAAAGATTCAAGAAGAAAGAGATGAAGTATCAAAAAAAGATATTTAAAACAAAATGGTTTGAGAGGAATAAGGAGATAAGATATATTGCCCATAAACATGAGAATATAATAGATACTACTAGTAATGAATGGAAGAACAAAGATCAATTTGATGTTTAGCGAAGTAATAAAAAAGAGAACTAGGAAAACTATCTACCAAAGAAGCAAAAGAGGTACATATTTTACTTTGGAGGAGTAGAATTCACGATTAAAGCATATTTTCAAAGAATATTGATACACCTATACAAATTTACGTATTAGATGACAGAATTATTAGGAAATTTACAAGATGCATTAATATCGCTGATTAAAGGAAATTTAATATATCAAGTTAAAATTTACTATACAACCGGATTTTAGTGTATCATTAAAAGATGAGAATAAAGATTTAGCCTTAACATTATATTACAAATTAGATGGAATAAATATGCCACCAGGAAGCAAAGTAATAAGTATAGAGACTAAAATGATATATGCCTTAACAGGTAACCACCATATAAGAAAACAAAATGAAATGAATATAATAGTACCAAAAATGTATCAAGAAATATTAGAACAAATTGAGCACAAGGAAAATTCCAGGATAACCATACCAGAAGAAATATACATGGATTTTAAAACCTAGATTACATGTATGATTTAATATCAAAAACTCTAATAGGAAAAGTAGCATACTGGATAGAATCAATTGCATATCAACTAAGAGGAGAAGTATTAAGTTATGCAACAGATTGGAAATCAATGCTAATGATATTTGATTTATTGTTAAAAAGAGAATTCTTAGGTGAAAAATGGTTAGTAGCCAGAGAAAATGTTTTAGCAGAAAGAAAAACAGAGATTATCATGAACCTGAATAACATGAAATGTTGTAAGATAAATAACACCGGAATAGAAATAACTGACCAAGGAAAAACTAGATTTATCAAAAAAATATGAATATACAGTTAAAAATAATAAAGAAAAAATAAAAGCTAAAGACTATAAAGACGGCCTTATCAGGAGAAATATATTCACAGTTAAAATATCTTGAATACAGCGCAAAAGAAATGAAATTAGAAAAGGATATAGCACAACTAGAAAAGCAATGTGAAAAGTTTAGCAAAGTATGG
Organism: Anisodus acutangulus; assembly: GCA_029783415.1. NCBI lineage: Eukaryota > Viridiplantae > Streptophyta > Magnoliopsida > Solanales > Solanaceae > Anisodus > Anisodus acutangulus. The sequence goes on along the minus strand of CM056496.1, from coordinate 34,538,225 downwards.
ATAAATATGGGAAATGGTTGGAAAATGAATAAACAATCCTGATTATGAGCAATAACGAAAAAATAGATGCGTTATGGGAAGAAGTTGTATTAAAAGAAAAAATAAAAAATATACTGTCATTAATGAATGAAGTAAGAGATAATCAGAACAAAACCCAATAAATGATTAGGGAAGAATTAACTAGCTTATGGAATGTATCTGAAATACCAACGTTTAAATTGATATTAGAAAAGTTGAATATGTTATTAGAAGAAAAAAGCAAAGGAAAAACAAAAGAACCTAGTGAGGAAGCCAAGATTTAGCAAAGAAACGACTATAGCAAAACTACTATACATAAACCAAAAATAGTGCCAATAGATGCATAGAGAAGAAGTAAAATACCCGTAATGGTAGATATAAGCAAAATAAAACCAAAATTACCAAAAGATGTAATAGATGCTTTAGGAGGACTAACGTAAGCTAAATAAAGAAGGAAAATTTAATGGAACCCTGGGCAATCACATTTTTAAAAACTCACCAGAAGGATATCATAGAAAAAGAAAGGGTATAAATATGAGCCTATAAGATCAAAACCAGTGAAAGAAGAAAAGTCGAAAGAGGTAAAGACACCCAGTAAAAGAAGTAGAGAAAACAACTTATGAATACCTAAACCTAAGATTAGATAAACAGGAACAAACAGATTAATGAATTAAAAGAAGAAAACTCCTAATCTAAAATCGCGATGAGGTAGAGTGGTATAATAAGTATAGAAAATATAAAATACGCAAACCCTTTTTAAAAGAAACTAAAGTAGAGTTAAAAGAAACCAAAAAAGAACTAAGAGAAACGAAGGAAGAACTAAGGAGGTTAAACAAGAACTATTAGAACTCAGAGAAGAAATGCAATTTCTAAGAGAACAAATTAGAAGAATTGAAAGGAAAAAGAAAATCAGAAAGATTAAATTAAGTGATGAAAATACCTTAAAAGCAATAGTACTGATGAACAGACAGACCATGAATTACAAGTAGTAGAATTCATAGAAGAAGAAGAAAATTCTGAGAATATGGAAATAGTAAAAGAAAATAGCCAAATAATAGAAGCTTTACAAAAAATGAAAAGAGTAAATGCAATAATAGAGGATGAGCTGTATTGTTGATATAGAAGATGATTACAATGGACATATAGAAACCGAAATAGAATCAGAAAATATAATCAACGAAGATGCGCATTTAATTATCCAGTAGGAAGATTTAATAGACCCAAATTTTGAAGTAATAACTTAAGAAATACCACTTACCCGATCATATACCTATAGGGCCAGTCGTCAATTTAAAGAATTTGTGGATCAATGACCCAAGGAGTAAATTATAACGGATATTTTCTAGATTTAGATAATGTTTATGATGAACAAGAAAGTAGGAAGAAGAATAAATGCATCGGAACTTAGAATGTATATTGTATTAATGAAAGATCAGGACATCCCGCCTGACTGATGTCCTCGCTGGATCTTTTCATCATCTATATACCCTCAGAGGTTAGAACATAGACTTAATCAGTTTAATCAAACTTTTTCAGAGTTATTCAAAACGTAATCATATAACAATCTGGGTGATAATCTTAAGTTCAATTTCATTTTAATTTGAGTCTATAATCTCCTATCAAGAATTCCAAACATCATAAGAACAATCAATATTAATCGCCTAAACATCATAACAGAATCTAATATCAACCTTCAAGCATCATATCAATAAGGTAATATACTTATCAAAATCATAATTAGAAACACATAGTTAGAACACATACCTTTAACTGATATTCGGATCAATCAAGTAGTCTCACCTCCTTTGGCCTCAGATTTCCCTTTGCCTTTCCCCGCCATGTACTCGTCAGCTCGGGAGCCTGGGAGCGCATGGGTATCCTCCGACTATCCTTAAAAAGATGTTGTATTCTTACTAGTATGGTTCTAATCATAAGTTATCAAAGTATGATACTCTTATTCTTATAATACTAGCTGGTGGATATTAAATTATTCTTATGTTGTTCTTGGATAATAGTTGATCTAATCTTATTCTGCTCTTGGGATGATATTCGATTATAGACTAAAGGGTGCTTTAGCTAAACATAGAGAGAATGTTTGTAAAGGTTTGTATTTCAGAATTTTTCGAATGATCTTTCGTCTTGACAAGGGTCCTTATATAGATAACCTCGGCTATTCACTATTCCTAACTTCTTTAAAGTAAACAGTATTACTTTTCAAAAAGTCTTAAAGTAAACAGTAATCTGACAAAATACTTTTACAAAAGTCATAAAGGCTACAGTGTCTACAGTGCCTTGTCTGCTCCTTTCCAAAGTTGTTTTGTCGTTTAGTCTTTTGCTTTCCAAAAGTCGAAGGCAATAAATGCTCGTCCGCTCCGTGAAAGTCGCTTTTGTCAATATCCGGTTAATCACCGTTTCATTCCGCATGACTTTTGCGAGAAATGTCATATTCTTATCGGGCTGCTGTTTTGTTTAATGCTTTCCAGCTGTCCGGTTGATTTTTGTTAATCAATTGTAACTCAATAATCATTTTGGGCCGTGAGGCCATAATCTGTTTTTGGGCACTAAAGCCTCTTTTGTTTGGGCTTTCTGTAGTTTAAACTACATTGGGCCATATTCTTTGGGTCTGTTATGACCTCTTTTCTCGGGTTACCAGTGTTTTAACTCGCTTGGATCCATAGGATTCTGTGTAAATAAAACTTACACGCTTTAATTTTATTCTCGCTGGGTCAATAAGACCTCTCAGATCGGGTTACCAGCCTAATAATCTTTTTTGGGCCATAAGGCTCTTTAATCTTATTTGGGCCATAAGGCCATAATCTTTGGGTCCATAGACCTCTTTTCTTGCTACAAGTAGTAAAACTACATGTTCCCTGCCATGATAATCTTTGGGCCCTAAGGCCGCTTTTTCGCAAGAAATTACATTGTACCGCAAAAATAATCAGTTTTCCCTCCTTATTCAAAAGGATCGGGACTTTGTTCTTTTTATACTTACGATGAGACGTTGATGCCGTCTCTGTTCTAATCATCGGACGTCTTCTTTGTTCGATCATAGCTTTGTAGTGTCGAATAGTCTCGTCGGTATGAGTATGCTTTAGGTTAATAATCTTGTCTAATAGAAGGGTTAATTCGGTAGTCTCCTTTACTTCAATATCATTGTCGTAGTAAAGCGGTCATGATCTCTTCGACATCTCCACCTTTGGAAGATCCTATCATGGATGCTTTCCTGTTTCTAATCATGTCCTCTATTACGGTTTTCAAAGTTATTAATCCAAATGCTCTTTTATTACTCATCCAGTCTGGAATTTCTCCATTGACAGGGAATCTTTTGGTTCAAATTCTTGTCTTCCCAGTTGATGGTACTATTCCTTCCTGTTTTAAAAATTTGACATATGATAATCGGCTTACCTTTTAGATGCATTGAAGCGTCTAATATCTCGTATTCCGTAAATCCCTTTGCCAAAGGATTCCATCATCGATTCTGTTGATCCGGTAATAATCTGGTAGTTTAGTCGGGTTATTCATTTTTCATCGGTGACAATTTTGTCAATAAATCCATATGTAAATAGTCTCTCAACAACATTCGGGTTTGCCCGTTCACTTCAAATGAATCTGGGATATTTACTCGGTTTTATTGCGTAAAATATCAGGGTTAGTTTTGTAATGATACAATTTATTAATCTTCTCATAAGGTGTAATCATTTGAGGTGGAAACTTCAAAGTGTTCGCCATGGATCTGCCGATGAAATTGAAGAATGCAGTGGTGACATTGTTGCAAGCTTGGATGAGAATGGTACAAAGGTTTTTTGTTGTACCGGTGGGATTGTAATCTTTGTTTTTTCTGTTTGTAAGCTTTTGAACTTTGTAAAATCTTGTATAGCTTCCGCTAGTTTGTGGATGGTTTGGGTATTTTCTTGTAATCTGGTAATCAATAACTCATTTGTCCTGATAATCTCTTGCATAGCTTTTGCTATGTACTCTTCAAAGTCTTTGCTGTCAATTGACATTATATCTGCTAAGAAAATCAGCTAAAACATTTTTAGTTCCAGATATACTTTTAACAATAAAATCGTAACAACAGAAGAATGATTGCCATTTTCTTCTTTTATTCAGTTCGGGTAAATGATCTATTCTGTTTGTAATAAACGCTTTCACCTGAGTATTATTAGTTCTAACAATGAATTTTACTGGTAGTAAATGGTAATGAAATCTTTTAATTCCAAATTTTACTGCCAATAATTCTTTTTCGTTGATATGGTAGTTCTTCTCGTTAGGCTTCCACGTTCCGCCTCCATATCCACAAATTAACATTTTTTCTTTATCTACATCTTCTTTATCATATGCTATTAGAATTGCTCCCATCCTATGTCACTAGCATCCGTAAAGAGTTCGATTGATCTTGGTCTGTAGGTACTCTGTGTTTTGGTAATGATTTTACTTTCTCTTTAATCTTGTTGATCGCATTGGTATGTTCTTCCTTCCAGTCGAAGGTTACATCTTTTTTAATCAAATCTTGCAATGGTTTTCTCAAATATGGTAAATCTTTTATGTGGTCTGCCGCATAGTTTATTACTCCAAGAAATTGCTGCACTTCTCTTTTGTTTTCCAATCTTTCTTTAAAGTTTTTAATCTTTGTTACCACATGTTCCTGCAATTGTATTCCCTCACTATCTACAATATAGCCTAGGAATTCAATAGTATTCTTGAATATTTCTGATTTCTTTTCTGATAAAAGTATTCCGTGTTGGTTTACCGTTTCAATAAATTGCTCCACATGTTTAATATGGTCTTCTAAGCTACTGCTGTAAACCATTATATCATCTACATATATGATACAGAATTCTGCAAGTTTTCTAAACACTTGATCCATTCTTCTTTGAAAGATTTGTGGTGCATTTTTTAATACCATTGGTAATACATTTCATTCATAGTGTCCTTGTGGGGCACTAAATGCTGTTAATGCTCTAGATTCATTAGTCAGTTTAATCTGCCAAAATCCACTTTTACAGTCGAATTTGCTAAACCATTTTTTGTTTCCTAATCGGTTAATCAGGTTCCTTTTATAGGGTAAAAAGTATCCATCAAAAATAGTCTTTTTATTAAGTTCTCGATAATCAATTACTAATCTGGCTTTCCCTCGTTTTAGCTCGTTATGTTTACTTACTAAAAAGGCTGAGCTACTATGAGGACTTTTACTTTCTCTTATTAATTTCATTTCTAGTAATTCCTTAATCTGGGTTTCAAATTCCTTTTGATCTGTTGGGCTATATCTTATTGGTTTTGTTCTGACTAAATCACTAGGATCTATCAGTTTTATTTCTCCATATATCTTTTCCTTTTCCCATAGCTGCATCGGGTTTTCTCCTAAGTTTCCTTTTAACATACCTAAGTACTTTTCTTTTAATACTTCTAGATTATTATTTCTATCCATTTTTATAGTACATAATCTTATGGTGTTTCTTGAAATATTCTTTTCAAAGATAATCCATTTATCACAGGGGATTGTAAACAAAATGTATTTACATTAATCACTTGAGTTTTAAAGTAATCTAGGAAGTTGTTTCCTAATAACACTTGTCGCTTCATGTTATACAATTGATATACTATTGGTAATCTGAAAATAATTTTTCCTAAAACAATTCTCATGTTTTCCGCTATTATATCTAATTCTTTAGATTGTTCATTAAATCCTGATACCTTAGCTCTATGTATTCTTGACCTTTTCCATCTATGTGATTCTAATACATCATTTCTTGCTAAGCATATATCTGCTCCACTATCTATAAATATTTTTTGCTTTACCATCTTGTTAGGCTTATATTCTATATGGGCTTCTATGTGAATTGCTACCATTTAGTCAGGTTCATTCAATCTTCTGCGGAGTTCTTCATCTTGTTCATACTCTCGTACTTCCTGTCGAGTTTCTCTATCTCTCAGTGACTTTTCTATGAGTCTTGCTAGCTCGATTTGTTTCCAATGTATCTTATTCATTTCTTCCCTTATTTTTGATAATCGCTTGGTAACTTTTTTGTACCTATCATTGTAATATATACTCCCTGTTTCACTAACTGTTGAAGTCATAATTAGCTTGTGTCGAGTATATTCTTCGCATTGTATCCAGTATTCTCTTTCCCTTATCAATACTCTTTTCTGTCTTTCTAGTGTATTCTTTTTTTATTCAGAACTTTCTTCACTTTCTGATTTTTGGTCGACATAACTTACTCTTTCAGATTCGATTCTTCATCTGTTTCACTAACATAAAAGTCTTCATAATCGTACCACTTATTATTGTCTTCTTTAATCTTCTGTAAGCTCATTATAAATTATTCTGTATTTATGTATTTTACTCCTGTTTTCTTTAACTTTGGGCACTTGTTTGCGTAGTGTCCCTTCTCATTGCAATTTCAACATTTGCATTCTTTAACCTTTTCTTCTTTAGTTTTAGACTTGTGCATTTCTATGGGGTTTACATTTCTTCGTCTCGAATTTTCTTTTATATCTAAATTTATTTCTTGTATCTTGATTGTTTCTATACCTTTTAAATCTTTTTTTCTTATAGGATTTGTAATAAGGTTTTTTCTTATATTTATATTTCTTATCTCTGTAGTTTCTCTCATACTTATCCTTGTATTTTCTATGTCTTTTATGCTTCTTATACTTCTTTTCCTTTCTGTTATCATCGCATCCAAATATTAATCTACGCTCAGTAAATCCACATATTTCTCTTAATCCTATCTTTTTATCTTTTTTAATCTTTTGCTGTAATCGATATTCTTCGTATTTTCTCATTAGATATGCTCTTAACACTCGTATTCTTTCTCCTAGGGTATTTTCCTTAGGTTCTAATTGTACGTATTCTTTTGATATCTCAATGTTATACGGTAAGGGCAAATGATCATAGTATAGCTGTTGATAAATTACTCCTTCTTCTGGTAGAAATCTAGTTTCATAAAAGAATTTACTAAAACTAATCGTATATTCTGGTAGTTTATTTATCTTACAACATTTCATGTTATTCAGGTTCATGATAATCTTTGTTTTTCTTTCTGCTAAAATATTTTCTCTGGCTACTAACCATTTTTCACCTAAGAATTCTCTTTTTAACAATAAATCAAATATCATTAGCATTGATTTCCAATCTGTTGCATAACTTAATACTTCTCCTCTTAGTTGATATGCAATTGATTCTATCCAGTATGCTGCTTTTCCAATTAGAGTTTTTGATATTAAATCATAAATGTAATCTAGGTTTTCTGTCTGCGTGCTATTCATTAATGCAATATACATTCCTAAGTTCCAGTCTGTTATTCTTCTTCCTACTTCTTGTTCATCATAAACATTATCTAAATCTAAAAAATATCTGTTATAATTTACTCCTTGGGTCATTGATCCTACAAATTCTTTAAATTCACTTTGTCGCCTCTATAGGTATATGATCGGGTAGTCCGGTATTTCTTCCGGTTATTACTTCCAAATTTGGGTCTATTAAATCTTCATCTGGATAGTAAATGCATCTTCATTAATTATATTTTCTGATTCTATTTCGGTTTCTATATGTCCATTGTAATCATCTTCTATATCACTGTCTGGCTCATCCTCTATTATTGCATTTACTCTTTTCATTTTTGGTAAAGCTTCTATTATTTGGCTATTTTCTTTTACTATTTCCATATTCTCAGAATTTTCTTCTTCTTCTATGAATTCTACTACTTGTAATTCATGGTCTGTCTGTTCATCAGTACTATTGCTTTTCGAGGTATTTTCATCACTTAATTTAATCTTTCGGATTTTCTTTTTTCCTTTCAATTCTTCTAACTGTTCTCTTAGAAATTGCATTTCTTCTCTGAGTTCTAATAGTTCTTGTTTTACCTCCCTTAGTTCTTCCTTCGTTTCTCTTAGTTCTTTTTTGGTTTCTTTTAACTCTACTTTAGTTTCTTTTAAAAGGGTTTGCGTATTTTTATATTTTCTATACTTATTATACCACTCTGCCTCATCGCTTGATTTTAGATTCAGGTTTTCTTCTTTTAATTCATTAATCTGCTGTTCCTGTTTATCTAATCTTAGGTTTAGGTATTCATAAGTTGTTTTCTCTACTTCTTTTACGGGTGTCTTTACCTCTTTCAGCTTTTCTTCTTTCACTGGTTTTGATCTTATAGGCTCATATTTATACCTTTCTTTTTCTATGATATCCTTACCGTGAGTTTTTAAAAATGTGATTGCCCCAGGTTCCATTAGAATTTTCCTTCTTTATTTAGCTTCGTTAGTCCTCCTAAAGCATCTATTACATCTTTTGGTAATTTTGGTTTTATTTTGCTTATATCTACCATTACGGGTATTTTACTTCTTCTCTATGCATCTATTGGCACTATTTTTGGTTTATGTATAGTAGTTTTTGCTATAGTCGTTTCTTTACTCGTACTGGCTTCCTCACTAGGTTCTTTTTGTTTTCCTTTGCTTTTTTCTTCTAATAACATATTCAACTTTTCTAATATCAATTTAAACGTTGGTATTTCAGATACATTCCATAAGCTAGTTAATTCTTCCCTAATCATTTGTTGGGTTTTGTTACGATTATTTCTTCCTTCATTCATTAATGTCAGTATCTTTTTCATTTTTTCTTTTAATACAACTTCTTCCCATAACGCATCTATTTTTTCGTTATTGCTCATAATCAGGATTGTTTATTCATTTTTTCCAACCGTTTCCCATATCTATCCATACTTTGCTAAACTTTTCACATTGCTTTTCTAGTTGTGCTATATCCTTTTCTAATTTCATTTCTTTTGCGCTGTATTCAAGATATTTTAACTGGGAATATATTTCTCCTGATAAGGCCGTCTTTATAGTCTTTAGCTTTTTTTTTCTTTATTATTTTTAACTGTATATTCATATTTTGTTGATAAATCTAGTTTTTCCTTGGTCAGTTATTTCTATTCCGGTGTTATTTATCTTATAAGTAATCATGGTCAAAAAATCACTTCCTAATAATAATTCATTCAAGCTATCATATTCTATTACTCCTATGTTAATCTTGTACTCTAGGTCTTGAATTTTGAACCTTAAATTTATACTCTTTGTAATTATTATTTCTCTTTCATTTTCTGGATAATTATAAATCTGTGGTTCTATTATACTACACTCGTTTTCGTTTATCTTATTTATATGTATAAAACTTTTAATTGCTTTAGTATTTATTTCTGTTATTCCATCCATAGTTATCATATTCTTAAATATTATAACCTTGATTTTAATCTATTACAGCCTATTTTTATTAGATCAATAGTCCTTGGTTCTATTCTAGGTAAACTATGTAATGATTCTCTGGTTATGCTTAATCTTGATCCTTCTATCTTTGGGATTAATCTTCTTGATACATTTTTGGTACTATTATATTCATTTCATTTTGTTTTCTTAGATGGTGGTTACCTGTTAAGGCATATATCATTTTAGTCTCTATACTTATTACTTTGCTTCCTGGTGGCATATTTATTCCATCTAATTTGTAATATAATGTTAAGGCTAAATCTTTATTCTCATCTTTTAATGATACACTAAAATCCGGTTGTATAGTAAATTTTAACTTCTGATATATTAAATTTCCTTTAATCACTGATATTAATGCATCTTGTAAATTTCCTAATATTCTGTCATCTAATACGTAAATTTGTATAGGTGTATCAATATTCTTTTGAAAATATGTTTTAATCGTGAATTCTACTCCTCCAAAGTAAATATTTCTGTACCTCTTTGCTTCTTTGGTAGATAGTTTTCCTAGTTCTCTTTTTATTACTTTATCGCTTATCAAATTGATCTTTGTTCTTCCATTCGTACTAGTAGTATCTATTATATTCTCATGTTTATGGGCAATATATCTTATCTCCTTATTCCTCTCAAACCATTTTGTTTTAAATATCTTTTTTACTGATACTTCATCTCTTTCTTCTTGAATCTTTTGATATGTATCTGGTTTAAAACTTAATGTTTGACTAGTTCCTCCTTCATAAGTATTCATTTGATAATAAAGATCTTTAGATCCTAATTTATTTTCCTTATCCATATTTTAATAAATCAATATATCGATATTGTTCTTGTATGATCTCTTTTAATTCTCTAATTTCGTTTTCATTGCTAATCTCTTTTGCTAAGTTTTGCTCTCTTATTTTTTCGATTTTGATCCTCCTTCTGCCTAATTCTTTCTTCTCTTAGCGCTGATAAATTTCTTTAAAATGTTATCTTATCTTCCTGTTTATTCATAGTTATATGTTGCTCTAATAACTGTTTATCCTTTTCTTCAATTATTTTTATTCCTATTCTACAACTTATAATATGCTGGTTTATATCTCTATTATATGTAAGCGGTTTTTCTGCTACTCTTTCTAACTGTACTTTTTGTTCTTGCTGCTGTACTAATCTAGTTTCATCCATAGTGTTCTATTTCCATTCTTAAATCTGATTTTATTCTTTCTATAAAGTCATTCATTTCATATATTCGAGTATTCATTTCTATAAAGATATACAAGGCCTTCTTGAGTAAAATATTTTATGTTTGATCTGGGTTATAGTACATGGTATATGTGAAGTCTATTAGTTGTGATGACTCCTTGGTATGCTTATGTTTATATGAAAAGGAATATGAGATATGCCAAAAACTGGAATTGCTACTATTGTACATATAAGGTTTGTTGTCTCCAGAGCAAGTTGTCTGGCTAAGTCCTTGAAATTAGTTCAGCAGGTAGTTGATAGTCGTTAACGGGTTGTCCTACTTGTGGATGGGGCTTAGGAGTAGATGGTCCTCTACATGTTGTATTATTACCCTGTTTAAGTTGATGTGTTCCAGCTTTTCTTATGAGTTATGCTATCTATGTTATGTATAAATGTATTCTGTCTTGGTCATACTTCTTAGGGTGGTCTGTTAATGTCCCTGTATAGTATGTGGGTTGAGTATAAATCACTTGTGTTAGGAACTATCTTCGCCAATTTTGCTCAGTGGGACTACCTCTAAACAGTTAATTAGACTTGCCTAGATATCTTTTATGTTTGATTAAAATTTCCCCCGTAATTGTCTTTGCGTATCATAATGCAGAATGCAAAATGTTCTAATAACCCAAGCCTGCGTTTTATCTCTTAAATAGGGAATAGACTCGTATGCTAAACATGTTGTCAATAGTTGCTTAAGGGAGTGGAAAATTGAGTATTTACATAATTCCAGGAATGACTTGCTGCTGCAATAGACAGTTTACTTATTTAAGTTAACTATAAACCCGTGAATATATTATGCCAAGCATTATGTAATATATGTGAATATTGTGGCTATTTGTGACTACTCTATTAATGTCTAGCATGTTCAGTTGATGAAAACACTGTTTGAGTATTGTGTGACGATTATTTGTGTGTTAAGTGGTTGTCTTGTTAAGTTTAAGCGTTATTTGACCTTGTAGGATCCGTTTAAATGACTTTGAAGTAATTGGTATACTAGTTTTAGCCCATTGTAACCCCTCTTGGATTGTTTAAGTCCTGTGGTGTCCATAGTATGTTAGGTCAAACCATCATTAGCACATGTACTAATTTAGTATGCTTAATACATGGACATGAGGTTGGTTCCCCTGGTTAACTGAACAAATTATTTCGGTATGTTGCTATAGTGGCTTGAGAAGTATATTAAACCTCTTAGACACTATGTTTGATTAATCCATGACTCAACTACACAGGTTAATTTTAGATGTGTCTAGTCGTGTATGGGCTACCTAGTTAATTTAATGCTTAATATTGCTAATTTAAAGATATTAATGATATATGAAATGCCTAGATTTGATTTAAATGGATTGGCAGGTGGATTGAAGTTGAGTTTAGCATGTATGGGTTATTTAAATTAATGTGATGACCAATTTATTATTTTGGAAACTCGTTTGGCTATCTGTAAGTCGTTTGGTCATATTATCGACCTAAACCAAGCGCCACTAATTAAGAACAAGATTAGTTGTCCTTTTTAACAAAACTTGTCTTATATCGTCTGATATGATAATGTAAAACTAGAAGAGAATGAGTTAAGTGGGTTGATATGGTTGAGGTTATATGATGTGATTTATGATGGGAATTGATAAAGGGTAGCCTATGTGATGATTGTGAATTATGAATATTACCTAAATTCTGAGCCTGCTTTACTGATTTGGGGGTATGTTAGAAGATATGATTAAGCATGCCTAAATAAATAGTTATATGTTTGGATTAATCAAAAGGAATACGTGGATTTTGCATGTTGATTGATAAGGTTGTTGTATAGTCTGGTGTAATTTTAGTTGAATCATGAAATGACTTTTAAACTATTGTATGCATAAGTTAAGCAATAATAACCTTGTTTGGATCGATCTTGGAGTGATTAGTGTTGTTAGAGACAATTCCAACTTGATATGAATCTAACCTAAAGTTAGGAGTAACCTATAACTTTTTGGTTATAGTAAAAAGACCGGCGTGGCTTCTATTACATTTTTCATATAATTACAACAGTAACCCGGTTGAGTATAAGCTTAGAGAATATGTCGGCTTACTGTTTTTGGTTTTTTCATGTGGTATCCAATAATTTGAAATGATGTAGCCTACATGTGGTCTCCAATGACATGTTTAGCTTCAATTATGACTACATGATGTCCTGTCTATGCTATTAATATCTTGTTACTTCTATGGATGCATACTGTGATATAAACTGGATTTTTAAAAAAAAAAAAACCAAAGGACTTATTTTAGTTTATTGTTGAACTTTATGAGCTTAGCACTAACCCAAGAGGTTGTGGTATGTCCAAAGGAAAGTTTAGTTCCTAATTTGTTTTCTTAGGTATGTACTTGTTGTATCTATGTTCTTGTATCTTGAACTTTATGTGGTCTGAACTTTGAAGTTATGTTATGAATACCTAGAAAAGAGTATTTCTGCACCCATTCATGTATCCATGTTATCATTGCCAATGTGAAAACCAATCCACCTAGTTTAAGTGCATGTGTAAGTTAGGAATAAAAGCTTAGGACCACTATGCTAGTTGACATATGTTCCCAACAAGTTAAAATGATAGGCTTAGGATAATTTTAGCATGCTAGTCTTGAAGAGATGATTCAGAAAGTTCCCCTGGATCCTGTATTTTGCTTCTGTGGACTGTTGGTAAGCAGCCTCTTAATGCGTCTGTTTTGACCCCTGGATATGCATACTGTTTATGCTTAAAATAGTGGTAATATGACAATTTGGGAGCCTGTTTAATTAGATAAAACTGACCTAAGTGAATATATGTGGATGAAGGTGTTGTGGTAGTTTAAAGTTAACATGTGCAGTTAAAACAAAGCAGGATGTGCTAATTTCAGACTTGTACACATACAGTATCAGTTAACTTCATGCCTCAATTATTGTTAAACTCAGCATGGTTAAGCCCTATTTCTGCATACCTAACCAGAGTAGGTTGCATTTAGTTACTTGTTTTTTTTTGTTGCCTAAGGACCAGTTTGTTTATGAAATGTCTAGCATGTTTAGACTAGTCTTGTTGCTGCTGATTAGTTGCTGTTTTGCTACTGCTACTACTGTCCCTGTGGCACTCTAAACATATGTTGTTGCCTCAGTTGTGACAGATATTGCTGCTTTTTTTCAATCTCAAATATCATATTTTCAAGCATATTGTGCTCTTCTAGTTATCTACATCCTTTGTTAAGATTTATGTGGCTCTTAAAATACTGGATTCTGAGTTATAGTTGCTGTTTGTTTACCGGTTGCTGCTACCTGTTGTCTTGATGCCCTGGACTGCTGAAAATTGGGAAGGGTTGTTGTGTCTTTGAGGTAACTTGTGGTTATGTGTGATTGTTATTTTTGCTACACATATAGCCCTATAGGACTGTTCTGCTATGCTGAAAGGTTGCTGGTCTACTGTGCTTTAGTGCAAGTTATTGCTGCATTCTGCCTCATTTATAGTTGCTGTTAGAACTGTTTGGTTATACTTTAAGGTTGTGGTTGTTGTTCCAAAAAGGGGACTGGTTACTACTGGTAAGGGGAGGCTGGTTCCTTGCTGTCGGTGATTCCAATTTCTGATTACTAATGCATGTTTTCCATTAGGTGCTGCATAGTTTAGCAACTTTGTTATATTGGTAGTTCTTTGTAAATACTTGTTAATTCCGGATGCAGTTAGCTCCCATGTTTAGCTGTTGTTTGGTGGTTGTTTAAAGTTACTTGTGGCTGATGTTTTGACTTTATTTGAGCTCATTTTCTGCTGTTATTTAGCTGCTGTTCTGGCTGATGTTTTGACTGTTATTTGAGCTCACTTTCTGTTGTTATTTAGGCTTTGTTACATTTCTTGTTTTAGTTGTTATTCGCTAATATTCGATTTGTTGTTGAGCTCACTTGCTTTGTTGTTGGTTGGCTACCCGTTGATCGCTATTTGGTCTTTGTTTCTTTGTTATTCTTCTTTGTAATCAACTCTTTGCATTTTGGTGAAAATTATGCCCTGCACAAACACATGTTGCTACCTTTATTTTGAGGCAGCTGTGGCTGTAAATTCTGGGCAGGGGCAGAGTGAAAAATCAGCAGCTGTGTTGTTGCACTCTAGCCCAAAACCAGTGCAACAAAAGAATCAACTGCAACAGTATAAAATAGATACATGGCTAATTGTATTGGTGTGTGAATTGTTTTAAATAACTATGTTGCGTATAGAACTCTAAAATTAGATATTATGACATTCTACCTCATTTACCTATTGTTTGAATTTAAAGAATGTAGTCACCATGTGTTTATTTTGGTTTGCATACGAAACTTGAGTCTATTCTTTAGAAGTAGTCATAAATTGATATGTATCTCCTCACAGTTTAAAAGATAGTCTGAATTTCTTTTTTTTTTTTTATGAATTAGAATGACAATTTGTGTATTCTTTTTGTATGGTGTCAAGGGTTAGAAATGTCGTACCGACATTCGAGGACGAATGTTTCTAGGGGGGAGGATGTAACGCCCCGTATTTTCGGGTAGCGGTTGAACTCATAACGTAGGTGAGTAGACCCGGACCCAGGAAAATTTTCGTTGTACTTGTGTATATTAATAAGTAGATCGTTATATAAAAGGGCGTGATCCCGAAATAATTTTGGGATTTAGTAAGTGTGACGACGGAGTTTAATAATAATTGTGTATCCCCGAAGAGAGTATAGGCTGGTATTTTATTACGGGAAGTATGATATTGATATAAGAGGATTTTAGTAATCGTCGGGATTTAAATAATTGAAGATCGGAAATTTAATTGTGTGTATAGTTAATTAATTGTGGGATTAATTAATTAAGGAGGGGACAATTTATAGTGGGATTTGGTACCTGTGTTCTTATAATCAATTTGGGGGTGGCTAAGCCCCAAATCGACCGACCGATATCAGCAACCCTAAGGCATTCTTTCTCCATTTTATCCATTTCTTCAACTCCATCTCTTCAACCATCGATCCTTCAGTGTGCTCTCTTCATCTCTACCAAATTCCTCCACCAAATTCATTTCTAGCAACAAGAGTAAGCTCAGTTGATGGGTTTTCTGAAATTTTCGACCAAAAATTGGGGATTTCCGTGAGCTTTCATATAATCAAGCGAAGGAGAAATTCAAGGTGTTCTGGGCGTTGATTCCAGTAGAATCGAAGCCAAGAACAAGCCTAGAAACTCAGAAGCTTTACAAGAACCTTGAGTACGAAAGGATTCGGGCGCGAATTGATTTTGGGTTCTGTTTCTGTTGGTCGAAAGCTGATTCGAGCAAGCGATTTTCCAACGATACTCGTCGCTGTATTTAAGAGAGGTAATCTTTCTTATTCTCTAAGTTTGTACAAGTTCTGGACTTGATTCTTACTATTAGTTCTAAAGACGATTGTCGAAAATGCGAATTTGGGTTGGGTATCGTTAGGACTGCTGTAATTGGGAGTTACTGGGATTGCATGTGAAATTGTGGTACTGTTTTGGAGATTGTAGTAGTATAAGAAGGAGGATTAAGAGAGTTGGATGTTTCACTACTTACATAGATTTCGATATAGAAGGAATATAGGTTCTACGCGTTCAAGATGTTCGTTAGAATGTCCCTAAGAATATGTTTTTAATGTGTTGATTCGATTGTGATGTAATTCGTCCGTATGATGTAGATAATCATTCATAGAGCTTACAAGGACCCGTGGAACTTAGATAAATTCGACAACAAGGTTGAAGTTCTAAAATGAGACGTACTCTAATATTGAGTTGATTAGTTCGTCTAAGAGGTATGTGAAACCCTTACTTCTTTCTTTTTGGCATGATTTAATGAAAGTACGGCGGACGTACTTAATTTTTATACAGTTTAATTCCTAAAGATGATTGTTATGAGAAGTGCCTATGATTTTTCAGCAAAGAGTTTATTATGACATTATTATAATATTTTTATTGAGAGTCAAATGATAATTTTTACTTGCATATGGTTACTCATGATATCTACTCGTGCTAAGTGTTACTATTTCACCTCATCGAGTCCCGGGCCGGGTTACGTTCGTGCACAACCTTGCATTTTTCACCGAGACCCTCACTAGAGGGCCGGGTTACGTAGGATGGATCCATAGATGAGATATGACTTTACCGAGTCCCAACATGAGCTGGGTTATGATATGATTCCACCTAGTCCCGCATTAGTGGGCCGAGTTACGTTACAGGTATATATATGTATATGGACAGGCATTCATATTTTCTTGACTTGACTCTCATTTTTATAAGGCACAACTGACTTTTATGGTTTATGACACAGTTGGATTTGGATCCTGATTTTTATACTGATCTTACATTTACATTTGGCTACTTATGATCTCTTTTACAGCTTCATGTTTTACATACTCAGTACATTATTTCGTACTGACCCCCTTTCCTCGGGGGGGCTGCGTTTCATGCCCGCAGGTACATGTTTTTCAGTTTGGTGAACCTCAGGCCTAGGTTCCTACTCAGCAGGTTGGAAAGCTCCTTTGATCCAGAGCTTTGTCATTTTGGTACCGAACCTCTTTTAGACTTATGTTTGTATTTAGGGGCACGACGGGGCCCTGTCCCGTCATATGTCGTTGTTCTTCTTATAGAGTGCAGTAGGCGGTGGTGGGTTATGCGTATGTAAGGGTTATGACTCTGTTTTGGTCGGTCATGTTATTGTATTACATCTTTGAGGTGTTCCCATGTATATACGTTACTATCTGGTGGCAGCCTTGTCGGCTTGCTTGTTATGTTATATTGTCTAGTTGTGACTCCTCAGGAGACATGTACATTCTTGGGTAAAGGCAGCCTTGTCGGCTTGCCTACCCTGACATATGTTGTTATTGCAACGTTATGCTGCCGGATTTCAGACTCATTAAGGGTTAGTTGGATTGTGTGTGACAGGTTAGTATAATGACGTCATTAGGGCGGTTAGTCGCGGCCCGTCGGGTCGGGTCGTGACAATTCAACAGTCTTCCTTTATTTCTTAAACTTCGTGTCCAGTCAAACAACCTCATATAAATTGAGACGGAGTGAGTGTTAAATTCACTACAAAAAAGTATAAAATTGACAACAAAATTTTAGCAACAATAAATATATTATTGTTAAAAAACAGAAATGACAACAAAAATTTAATATATTATTGCTAAAAAATATAAATGATAAAAAAAAACTTATTATTGCGAAAATTTTTCATATTAAAGTTTGTTGCAATGACATATAACAATTTTTATTATTGCAAAAAATATTATTAATAATAACTAATATATGATAAAAAAAATATTATTGATAAATGTGTTTTTTGTTGTAGTGATTATTTAAGAAGTCCTAGATGTCTATTTTAACCTTCATCTTAAACAAATGCCATAAAAAATAAATTGAGGTCAGTTGCCTCGAAAATGAAAAACTGACACATTAATCTTTTGAACTTTAAAATGGTGTTCGTCTGTAGGAAAGCAAACACATGATAACAAACTAATAAGGAAGGTATGGTTACTAAGTAAATAGTAATTTTCTTCATTACCAGATTATGCTTAAAATTCTTTCTTATTGTTAAGCCACAGTGGTCGTCGATGAGGAAGACTTAAAATTCTTGATATCGTCAATGAGCGACGTGAGATTGTTCCACGAAGATCCACCTTCTTCTACTGCATTTTTTGCCATCTTACTCATAGTCATAGCTTTCTCCCTAATTTTCTGACTTTCCCTTGAGCCACCCATTAATCGCTCTATTGCTTCCTTAATCTTTTCACTCCCTAACACAGGGCTCGACACCTTAACACCTTCTGAGTTACATACTTCTGCACCCACTTTAACTCCCAAACCCATAACCTCCACGAGCTTCTCATTGTAAAATTGCTCGGCGAACACTGGCCATGTCAGCAATGGTACGCCTGCGACAATGGCTTCGAGTACGGAATTCCAACCACTGTGAGTCATGAATCCTCCAATAGCTGAATGGTTCAAGATGGTCAACTGAGGTGCCCACCCTCTAATAATCAGATTTTTTCTTCCCGAACTATCGTCGAAACCATCCGGCAACCACGTGGTTTGTGCTGATTGATCCTTCCTCACTACCCAAATGAAAGGGACATCCGAAGCTTCTAGAGCTTCTGCGATTTCAGTGAGCTGGCTCTCTGGAAATCTAACTGTGCTCCCGAAGGAGACATAGAGTACCGATTCATATCTCTGCTCATTCAACCACTCTACAATAGCACATGAGTTACTCTCATCAGCAACATTAATTAGTTCTTTTTTCCGGATTAATTTGGAAGAAAAATGAGAGATAGGACCAATATGCCAACATTTAGTTTTCTTCATCTTCTCATAGTAGTCAGCATAAGCAGGTTCTAGCTCGTAATAAGTGTCGTGAACAATTCCATAGCTTCGATCTTCAGCATCTCGAATTTGATTAAGCAATTCATCATAAGCATTCTTCTCATCCTCGGGCTTTATCAGATCTTCTGTAAGTTGAGTTAGCTTGAACTCGATCTTATCTGGTAAACCAGGAACTAAAAAAATAGTAATACCACTACTTTGCTTGTGAGGTTTGTAAAGCTTAAGATTGTGCAGAATAGAGTTGTACATGTAGCTAGACTGGTTGAACAAGAGCCTAGGGATGTTGAGCTCCTTAGCAATATCAACAGTCCAAGGGAAGTACATGTCAGAGAAAATACAATCAGGACATATTTCGCGTATTTTATCTTCCATTGGTTTTTGGAGAAGATAAATGGCGTGAAATATTTTGTTGGACATTTCGGGTGAAGAAGCGGAGCTGAAGTTCTCGATACCTTCAGGCAAGCCAACTTCAGTGGAAGGGAAAATGAGAGTGTGTATAGATATTATGGAATGGTTGTTGTTGTTGTTGTTAATGGAGGATTGGAAGAGGGTGGCGTTGTGGTTGGTGGTGAGGATGGTGACGTGGACACCGCGATAGGCGAATAGCCTAGCGGCGTTAACTAATGGGATGATATGACCAGTAGCGAAGTAAGGAAGGAAGAGGACGTGTAGTTGCTTGCCGTTACCCATGGCTGCCATGACTACTTAGAAAAATGAAGCTGCTGTTTTGGAACGGAACTGCAGGGTGTTGTTGCCTATAGGCTTATATTGATACCTGTATGCAGGCAGAGTGGCCAGATCCGTTTTATACGCTATAGATTTTCAAAATTTAGATTCCATGGATTCGGATCGGATCCGGATCCATTTCTGACGGACTGGACTGGATCTAGATCTGAATCATGTATTTGAGATTCAGATCCGATCCGTGAATCTGGATATTGTATTTGAGATCTGTCTCTTTCATGGCTTCGAAAAATGCCTTTAGCATGGATTGAAGGGTGATTAGTTCTCATCGTTTTAAGCTTCATTCTAAAACGGTGTAGGCATTAATGTGCTTGAAAAATTGGATGATCGAAGACATTAAAAATATCTATTATTTATATATTGATTATTCTCATTATACTTTAATATCAATTTTTTTTCTAACATGAACCTTCTATTTATTTTTCAATTTTTATCAAATAAAGGTATTTTGGAGGACAGACATGCTTATTCGACAGTTACTGAAAATTCTGAAGAAGAAGGGGAAGTTGTTGACTGTATTGATGTGGTAAATGATATGTTTAATCATAAATATTTATTGAGATGAATATTTGTTGAGATGATTTTTTTTTAGTTATCTCTTTTCAATATATTTGTTTCTTTGTTATTTTAGTGACGTTGAAACTAGTGACTTTGAAGACTAGTTTATCAAGTTTGACAGAAGGTTATAGAAGATGTTGCTAGCATTTTAAAGAACATTGTTGTAGAATTTAATTTAAAGACCTTTGTCAGCGTTTCCCGTGAATCATGATGTTGTTATTTATTTACTTTGCTTCATCGTCTTTATTTTCTTGTGATGCTAAAACTTCGTTCAGTATTTTGAAAGAATGGTTACATATTTGTGTAGGTTGATTGAATGAACTCAAATATTTTTTTAATCAGATTAGGTTTTATTTTGTCAAAAAAGTTTCAACGGGTGGATCCAGATCCGATCCGTGGACCAAGTGGATCTGGATCTGATTTTGTGGACCCGATGAATCTGGATCCAGGTATGAAAACGAATTTGGATCTAGTAGGATCCGATCCAGATCCGATCTGTTGCCATCACTAAGCCACACATAATGTATTAGTACTCCCTCATCCTCGTTTCAATTTATGAGATATAATTTGACTATACAAAAAATATATTTTTAAAATTTATGATCTAAAATTTTGCGTGGCTATAAATCATTTCATTAAGAATAAAAGCAAAAATCTCAAATTAAATTATTTTTAAATATAGAAATATATCACTCTTTTTTTAGACATACTAAAAAAGAAAGTGTAATATGAAAAAATCAGTATATAATTATTATTATTTTTAAATTTATTTATATGGTTTGACTTGACATAGAGTTTAAAAAATAAATGAATGACTTTTAATTTTATGATCTTAAACTTAATATATGTAGAATGTATTAATTTTTTTTAATTTTATAGTCTTAAATATCTCATGTAAAAAAAATGAAATTAAAAAGTTGTAAAAAATATATTATTTTTCTGATACTAAAAAGAAAAAAAAA
Organism: Anisodus acutangulus; assembly: GCA_029783415.1. Lineage (NCBI taxonomy): Eukaryota > Viridiplantae > Streptophyta > Magnoliopsida > Solanales > Solanaceae > Anisodus > Anisodus acutangulus. The sequence goes on along the minus strand of CM056496.1, from coordinate 34,517,147 downwards.
GTAAGCAAACAAATTAAAACTGAGAGAGTAATTATTTCTACCTATTGTAATTTTTTAGCGAATGGGGTGCTGTAGATAAGGGGCTGCACCACTGCAGGCATTAACTTTACGGAATATCTAATAATAAATCAAATTAAACAATCTTATAGGCATAGTGTGTGCCCAGGGATCACAACGGATCGGATCTAGACAAGATCCTACTAGATCCAGATCCAGATCTATTTTTCATATCTGAATTCAGATCCGGATCCAGATCCATCGGATCCATAAAAATTAGATCCAAATCTGGATCCATCGGATCCACCGGGTCCACGGATCGGATCTGAATTCAGGTATGAAAAATAGATCTGGATCTGGATCTAGTAGGATCCTGTCTAGATCCGATCCGTTGTCATCATCGGATCCACCGGATCCACGGATCGGATCTGGATCTACATGTAATTTTTTTGGCTTGAATAATATTCCCACTTGTTGAAACTTTTATGACAAAATGAAACACAATCTGATTGAAAAAAATGATTGAGTTCATTCAATCAACCTGCACAAACATGACACAATTCTTCCAAAATACTGAACAAAGTTTTAGCATCACAAGAAAATAAAGATGATTGACTTCATTAGTGATGTTGAACAGGTTGCAACTTTGAGCTAATTTTTTAGGCTTGTAGTTCTACTGATCGACTTCATTAAACAACATACAACAATGTCAGCCATATATCAAAAGTCCCATTTTTTTTGCTGATCAAACAAATGAGAGAAAGATACTTAAAGATTACGGCTAGCAGATTCAAGAAAGAGAAATTTAAAGAAGATTGATAATTTTTTCTTTTTATAGAAATGAAAATATGGAAAACGGTAGAGAGTAGGTAAAAGAAATGAAACTTCAAAGACAAATTACATGAATGTGTTACTCGTGCCTTATCCTGGTTCAGCCCTTTACCCAATACATAAATTATGAAAAAAAATTAAAAAAATATTTATAAAATTACATTCAAGGTTATGAATATATTTAATAAAAAATGGATCCACGGATCGGATATGGACCGGATACGGATCTCAAATACAAGATCCAGATCCAGATAGAGATGGCAGTGGATCCTGGACCCGATCCAGATTTGGTGAATCCAGATCGGTTTTATAGGATATGGATCTTCAAAATTTGGATACGACGGATCTGGATCGAACCCGGATCCGTTTCTGACGGATCGGATCTGGATCTGGATCTTGTATTTGAGATCCGTATCCGGTCTAGATCCGACCCGTTGATCCATTTTTTATTAAATATATTTATAACCTAGAATGTAATTTTATAAGTATTTTCTTAAAATTGCTTAGCACATCCTTGTAAGTTTAATTCTCAAAATAAGTTTAACTTATTCCCGCGTTAACTCAAAAACCAAAAAATAAAGAGGTAACTTCGATAATAAAATCAATGTTATATTAGTGAGTGACTAACATCTCCATAGACAAGTAGTTAAAATTATATTCACTTCATTTGAGAAGATTCCTAGCACATGCAAGTTTTGCATTATGGAAATATTAGTCAGCATTTTTCATAACTATTGTCATTGTCTAACATTTTCAATTAATAACTCACAATCAAAATGAGACAACGAACAAAATATCTCATATGAACATTTCAAAATTGAAACACAGTAAACTGTTAGCTAAGTAAAAATCATTTATCAGTTCAAAAAAATTCTTAGCAAGGTTACATTCTTAGTAAGACAAATTTTTTTACATGTGGATCTGATGGATCTGGATTCGAATCTGAATTCAAGTATAAAAAACGGATCTGGATCTGGATCTATTAGGATTCTGTCCAGATCCAATCCGTTGCCATCCCTACACACATAGTTACCACATTAAATTTACTTGTTTATTTTTAAAATAATATTTTAGTTTTAATGTTTTGCTTTATTTTCACAATAAAAAATATCTACCTATATAATTACTATAATACTTGTATAATAAAACAAGATACATAGAACTTATATTACTCTCTTCGTGATTGTTTAGATCTTTTATTTTTTATTTTTTAAAATAAGTGATTAGAATTTTAAAAATATTTTAGAAATATTCTTTTAAAGTTATTTTTATTTAAATAATTGATATTTATTAATTATATTTTCTTTTTCTAAGTATTAAATATTAATTAGAGGTAAACTAATAAAAATTGTGAGCACATAGTAAACGGACGTGAATAAGCTAAAACAAACAATTGTTTTAAAAAGGAGTGAGTCCGGTTGCACCTTGAAACACAAACAACACAACCTCGCTGTCGCTCAATGGATCTTCAATCTCCTTGTAGCGCTTGCACTTCTCTTTTCCGGCGACTATCTTCTCTCAATTCCGTTGACTTCCCTTTGGATTCCGTCAAATGTCGCCGTAAAACTACACCGAAGGTTCAAACTCCCGTCGCCGTTGCCGTCTCTGGTCAAAATGGTAGTAGCTATTCTCCTTCAGTTCCCACACAAAGTCACCGTTGTCGACCGCCAATGTGACGTCGTTGACGAATTCCTCGTCCCCGAGGTATTGATTAAAATCCAAATTGTTTTTCCATTTCTGTTAAATTTGTGCTTTTTCTGTAAAATGTGTTTGTTTATGCACACATCTATGTTAAATTTACTATGGTTAAGTAAAACTGAAGTAAAAATACTGTTAAATTAACCATGGTTAACTGATAAACCTGATGTTAAGGAGTAAGGACGTTTGGTAGCTGGTTAGAGTTATGCATGTATTATTTTTAGTAATATGGGGATTAGTTATGAGGGAATTTATGTATTGTTTTATGAAGGTATTAGTTATGTAAGGTTTAATTATTTATGTATTAGTTATTCCACCTTCTATGAGGCATACAATAATACATAGACCTCCTAACTTATACATGTATTAGTTATGCGGTTTCTAAATATCAAACTAAACACCGTATTAATTTTATATATGAATGACTTACTTCTTAACCAGCTACGTATGATGGTATTACTTATGCAAGATTTAATACCGGCATAACTCACCTTCAAACCAACTACCAAACTACCCTTTGGTGTGTGTGTATATGGACAAGTTTATGAAGAATTGATTTGGAATGCAGGACCAATATATAACTGCATACAGCAGAGGCTCAGAACATCACACTACCATTCGCTTGCAGGCATGGTAAATTGCTAAGCGTTTTTTCTTCTTCTTATTTATATGTTAGTCTCTCTGTTCTTACATTTTAAGCTGATCTTTCGTGATCTAGTTGGACCACTAAAAAATTATTGAGTATTGGAATGGAATAGGTTAAAATGGAGGAGGATAGATATAGATGATTCATATAGCTGGTCACAACTAGTTTAGGATTTAGTTGCTGTTTCTGTTTCTGTTTCTGTTTGTGATACTAATCCTTATTCTGCAACAACTAAAAGCAAACATATATAATTTAACTTAATCTTTACTTGTCCTTAAAATATGGAGCCGGAAGCCTGAACATTGTTTGGACTCTGAGATTTCCTTTATTTTCTTGTGTGGCCTATCTAAAAGGACTATTATAGAAGAAAGACTGTCAATATGCAAGTGCAATTTTTTCGATGTTAACTTCCTTTTTTTTTGGTTATAGAGGATGAATGAGAGTTGTCTTTATTCTTGTTAGAATAGGAATAGAAATATGATTTGTATATAGTATCCTATATGGAAAAGGATTGGGATGTAGTGTCTATAAATAGGGCTCAACGTAATAATATAGATACACAATTCAATAATAATATTTTCTCATATTTTCTCACATGATATCAGAGCTATTGTAGAATATTATCACCGTGCATTTTTCCGGTGACTGAATATTATTTCTAACACTGTCAGACAACCAGAAGGTTTCTACAAGTGCTATGTAAAATTTGATAACAATATCAGATTCAGTATCATCCCCAACCAAATCCCACCAAACTGCTTTGGCAGAATCTTTCTCACGCGCTCCCATGCACCTCCCAGAGCTTCGACGCCGGCGGCTGGTCAGACACACTCACCGGCACGTGAGGAAGATTTCGACTAGTTTTTTGAGAATTTTCTTTTGGGTTGTGGTTGCCCAAGGATTCCGAGCCTATCCCTTCACTTTTTGTTTTTAAATTTCCGACCGCCGGAACCCTAATCCGGCGCCGTCAAATTTATTCTCCGGCAGATCTGCGTTTTTTCGGCCATTGTTTTGAGAAATTTCTTTTCCAAATCAGATTGTCCAGCATTTCCGACAACAATCTTATAATTTTCTTCACTTTTTGTTCACTTTTTACTTTTCCGGCGAGACTTTCCGACGAATGTTTTCTGGCAGCGTCTGGATCTCTGTTTTCTTAGCGTCATCAACTAAATTTTGTCCTTTTTTGATCAGTCTTGAATTTTTGAGCCATGTCTCTCGGATATGATATTTTTTGCTTCAAAATACGAGAATTGAAAGTTAAAGCCCTATGATAACTTCAGAACCGTTAATAGGATTAGCTTGGGCTTCCTCGGTTGAGTTGTGATGCAAGGGTCAAGGTGTTCAAGATCACAACACAAAAGACTATTGTGGTTGACGAAAAGAAAAAGGCTAGTAAGACAGAAAGGCCAAAGCACAGTGGGAGAAGGTTGACGCTCAATTATGTAGCCTTTTGTGGTAATCTATTGATCCCAAGTTGATGCCCTTATTTCGTTGCTTCTAGATATGTTATTCAGTTTGAGAAAAGGCTCGCACTTTATACATTAATGACATATCTCAATTTTATAATGTGATATCTCAGATGACCAACTTAAAAAAACAGGAATAAAATATGTCTACTAACTTGGGATAGGTACATGCAGTCATGGAGGAATTTGAGCAGTTCATGCCAGTCACTACGAACATTGAAAAACAACAGGAGCAAAGACAAATGTTTCTAGTTCTTACACTTACTGGACTTCCCACTGACCTTGATTCGGTGCGTGATCAGATTTTGGCTAGTCCTACGGTTCCTACAATTGATGAACTATTTTCTCGTTTGCTTCGTCTTGCTGCGCCTCTTAATCACACAGTGATTTCATCACCAACCGTTGACTCCTCTGTTCTCGCATTTCAAACCATAGAGAATCAAACATCTCAGTCTATGGATAATCAGGGAGGAGGAGGTCGTTTTGGAAAATCTAGAACTAAGTGTAGTTATTGTCATAAGTTTGGACATACTCGCGAAGTATGTCGTGCTCTACATGATCCACTAACCAATGATGTTAGTGTAGTTATAGTCATATGTTTGGACACACTCGTGACGTATGTCGTGCTCTGCATAGTCAACCACCTAACAATGCTCATGTTGCTCAAACCGACACTACAGGAAATATGAGGCTTTTATCTAAAGGGTAATATAATGAGCACATTCAGTATCAAGCAAGTAAGCAGACATCTCTCCACAAGTAAGTAGGCATCTCTCCACAAGTAGCCAGGATTCTCAGCCTAATACTTCTGTTGCTGGTAATTCTTTCGCTTGTGTTTCACAGTCTAGTATCCCTCCATCGCGGGTCATTGACTCGGGCGCTTCTAATCATATTTCTGGTAACAAATCACTTTTGTCAAATATTATTTATTCACCGTCTCTTCCTCCGGTTACTTTAGCCAATGAGATCCAAAAAAACCAAAAGGGGTTGGACAAGCTAATCCCCTATCTTCTGTCACTCTAAACTCTATTCTTTATGTCCATGGTTGTCCTTTTAATCTTGCACCTGTCAGTCGTTTGACACGTGCCCTAAATTGTTCCATATCAAGAAATATGATTCTTTTGTTATGCAGGACCGCAGTACGGGACATGTAATTGGTGCAGGATATGAATCACAGGGCCTCTACTATCTTACCTCTCCTAATTCCTCCCCAACATGCCCTGTTACAGATCCTCTAGACTTAATCCATAAACGATTGGGAAATCCGAGTCTGTTCAAGCTACAAAAAATGGTGCCTAGTTTGTCTAGTCCGTTCGTGTCAACTTGGAAAACACACTCGCACTACCTTTCCACGTAGTGCTGAGAGTCATGCAGAGTCTATTTTTTCAATAGTTCATTTTGATGTTTGGGGTCGTAGTAGAGTTGGTTCACCTTTAGGATTTCATTATTTTGTTAGTTTCATTGACGATTTTCCAGATGTACTTGGCTATTCTTAATGAAAAATCGTTATGAGTTATTTTCTATATTCAAGAGTTTTTGTTCTGAAATACAAAATTAATTTGGTGTTTCTATTCGTACTTTTCGTAGTGACAATGCCTTAGAATACAAATCCTCCCAGTTTTAGCAATTTATGACTCACCAAAGAATTATTCATCAAATATCTTGTCCTTGCACCCTCAGCAGAATGGGCCAACAGAAAAGGAAGAATAGACATCTCATTGAGACTGCTCACTCTTCTCATTGAATCCCATGTTTGGAGCGATGTAGTCATCACGTCTTGCCATTTAATTAATCGAATGCCCTCATCTTCTATTCAGAATCATATTCCATATTCCATAGTATATCCCAGTCATCTTTATATTCTCTTCCTCGTGTTTTTGGGAGCACATATTTGTGCATAACCTAGCTTCGGGGATAGATAAATTAGCTCCTCGCTATCTTAAATGTGTCTTTCTTGGTTATTTTTGGGTTCAAAATGGCTATCATTGCTTCTCACTTGATCTCCGTCGATATCTTATGTTTGCCGATGTCACATTTTTTTTGAGTCTCAACCTTACTTTAGCTCTCCTTCTGATCATCCTGATATCTCTGAGGTCTTACCTATACCTCAGGTTTTACCTATATCGACCTTTAAGGAATTTACAGTTACTTCTAAATCTCCAGTCACAGTGCCACCACTTCTAACTTATCATCGTCGACCGCGTCCAACATCAGACCCAACATCAGGTCCATATAATTTATGTCATGCATCGGTCCCTGCATGTACTACGGACTTGTCTCCTCCTGATCAGTCGATTGCACTTTAGAAAGGTAAACGGTCCACTCGTAATACTAACCCACATCGTCTATCATCATCCCATTATGCCTTTGTATCATCATTGTCTTCTGTCCTCATTTTTAAGTCTACAAGTGAAGCCCTTTCTCATCTCGGACGGCGACATGCTATGATTGACGAGATGTCTGCTTTACACACGGGTGGTACTTGGGAGCTTGTTCCTCTTCCTTCAGGTAAATCTATTGTTGGTTGTCGCTGGGTTTATGCAGTCAACGTTGGTCCGGACGACCAAGTTGATCGACTTAAGGCTCGCCTTATTACGAAGGGGTATACACATATATTTGAGCTTGATTACAGTGATACTTTCTCTCCAGTGGCTAAAATAGCATATGTCCGTCTTTTTCTATTCATGGTTGTTGTCCGCCATTGACCTCTTTATCAGTTGGATATTAAGAATGTTTTTCTCCATGGTGATTTTGAAGAGGAAGATTATATGGAGCAACCATCTGGTTTTGTTGCTCGTGGGGAGTTTAATCTGGTGTGTCGATTGCGTCGATCACTTTATGGTCTGAAACAGTCTCCTCGAGTCTGGTTTGGTCAGCACATTAATTCAGGAGTTTGACATGACTCGCAGTGAAGCAGATCATTCTGTGTTTTATCGACATTCTACTCCAGATTTGAGTATTTATTTGGTGGCTTATGTTGACGATATCGTTATAACTGTCACTAATTTTAAGCAATATCTCTTTCAGCATTTTCAGACTAAAGATCTCGGCAGATTGTAGTATTTTCTAGGTATTGAGTTTGTCCAATCTACGTCAGGTATTGTTATTTCGCAACGCAAGTATGCCTTAGACATTCTTGAGGAGACAGGAATGGTGGGATGTAGACTCATTGACACTCCTATGGATCCGAATGCTAAACTTCTGCCAGGACAAGGGGAGCCACTCAGTGATCATGGAAGATATAGGCGGCCGGTTGGTAAGTTAAATTATCTCATAGTGATTAGACATGCTATTTCGTTTCTTGTGAGTGTTGTAAGTTAGTTTATGAATTCTTCCTGTGATAGTAATTGGGATGCAGGTGTCCGCATTCTGCGATATATTAAGTCAGCTTCAGGTAAAGGACTGCTTTTCGAAGATCGAGGTCATGAGTAGATCGTTGGATGTATAGGCGCTGATTATGTAGGATCACCCTCTGATAGACGTTCTACATCCGGATATTGTGTGTTAATATGAGGTAATTTGGTGTCCTGAAAGAGTAAGAAACAATGTATCGTTGCTAGATCTAGTGCTGAATCAGACTATCGAGCAATGAATGTAGCAACTTGTGAGCTAGTTTGGATTAAGAAGTTGCTCAGAGATCTAAAATTTGGAGAAATCAGTCAAATGAAACTTGTGTGTGATAATAAAGCGGCCCTTCACATCGCATCAAATCCGGTATTTCATGAGAGGACTAAGCACATTGAGATTGACTATCACTTTGTCAGGGAAAAGATACTCTCCGGAGATATTATTACTAAATTTGTAAAGTCGAGTGATCAGCTTGCGGATATTTTCACCAAGTCACTCAATGGTCCTCGTATTAGATACATATGTAACAAGCTCGGTACATATGACTTGTATGCACCAGTTTCAGGGGGAGTGTTAGAATAGGAATATGAATAAGATTTGTATATAGTAAGAGTGGCTAGTGGGCCGGGCTCGGGTCTGGAGGGCCAGGTCTGGCGGGGTCGGGGTCGGGGCGGGACGGGAGAAGTGGCGGGGTCGGGTCTGGCGGGACTGGAGCAAGTCCCGTCCCGATCCCGATCCCGTCGGTATCGGGTCGGGGCGGGCTCGGGCCGATACTGGCGGGTTTTCCTTTTTTTAATAACATATGTATAAAAACTCAATAAACAAAACAAGATAGTGTAATAAAAACATCCCAAGGCTGTTTTTGTGCCTCTTATATTATTTAATAGACATATGATTTTTTTGTAATACAAATACAATTGTCTAAAATCTAAATTGCAACTTTGTGGTGTTGTCCAAAAGTTGCAAATTACATAATAAAATTAAAATTAAAAAAATTACATTCTCAAAAAAACTCGTTCTAATTGCTTGATGATTTCATGTGGTTCTTCGGTTGGAATTGGTATTTGTTGGTCAAATTGATCCACGTCGCTTCCACTACCTTCGGTTAAGATTTCGTTGTAGTTTTCATCATCTTCCCGTTGATCTCAGGTTGACCGCACCTTCTCCGCTCCGCTCGTATCCAATCTACGAATAATACCGCAATTTCCAAGCTGTCTCCGGCTAATGAGTGTCTGTGGTCTCCTATTTGATATCACTGCAGAAAAAGCGCTTCAGACGCGATTGACGACGCTTGAATATTCAAAACATCTCGAGCCATCAATGAAAGTGTCGGAAAGGTCTTCTCATTCCCTCCAAGATTTGACAAGTCTTCATGTCCATCTTCATTGATAACTTCTTGATACTGATGTAACCCTCGCAAACAAAAAAAAATATCCAACTCGCTAATTTGGTTAGTAGTAGAGGTACGATCGCACATTCTATTTCTCGAGGCTTTCAATACTAGCCGCAGAAACAACATGTCTTTGTGAGGTTGTGTTGAAGATGAAGAAGATGGTATGGAAGCTGGTAAGTTACTAGCATTTTCTTGTTGATAAAATCTATATATATTTTTGCATTGGTGTTCTACGCTAGACAATACTTCTTCTTTAGTTTGTTCAATAGGTGGTGGGTGATTTAGATTTTTGGGACTTGGAGATAGTAGTACTTCTATACAATCGTAAATAGTTTCAATTAGTGATTTAGTACCGTCTATTTTAATAGTAGGATTTAATACAAAACCAATAATATAAATAGAGGGAATAGGAATAAAATATTTTTTATTTTGAGAAACATTTTTAATAAATGCCTTATAAGTTTGGTTTTTCCATATATTCACTAAGTAATAAAAATATTAGAGTTATATAAAATAACATATTTGAAATAGTAGGATAATATATACCGGAAAATTCTTTTGTTGCTTGAAAAATTTCTCTAAAAATACAATAAGTTCGGAAATGTTTTCCCAATCACTATCTAAAATCATATCACCGGCTTTTTATTATGAGAGTTAAAAATAAAGTTATAGGTAATTTATAGTCATAAGCAACAAGTAGTTGCTCGTATAAAGAATTCCACCTAGTAGATACTTTTGTGGAATTTTTCTAAAAGGTAATCCACAATCATGACAAATTTTTTATATTCTTTTCTCGTTGTACTTTATTACTTTTAAAAATAAAGTTTATAGCAAATTGTATTTTACTAAGAATGTCTTCAAAAAGTGATAGACCATCCTTTACAATTAAGTTATATATATGGCATACATTTTATATGAAAATGGGCTGGAAAAGATGGAGTTAAACTATTTTTTAAAATTGTAATTGCGTAATTGTTATTAGAAGCGTTATCTAATGTAATAGTCATAATTTTATCGGTAATTCCGTAATAATCGCACACACTTGATAAATATTTTCTGCAATAAAAGTACCAGCAGTGCCTATCATCTATATATCTATACGCTAAAATACGCTTTTTGCATAGACCATTTATAATCTATCCAATGACAAGTTACTGATTAAATAATCATGGCCATTAGTACTACGACCTATATCGACGTGATTGATACTTTGCCATTAAAATGATATAATGAAAAACGTAAATATTGTTGATATTCATGCGCGAATTTAAATACATCTCTCTAAACATTGATCTAGGAAAATCGTTAAAAGCGAGGATTATATATATCTCTAATGTAATGAATAAAATCGGAGATGAAGGAAATGAAAAAGGCAAACCCTCCACAAAGAACTAATTTTGATATTGCTTCCTATCTCTATGTTTATTGTATTTAGAGCCTACAATTCTCCCGTCATAGGGTTAATTTGACCACAGACTTGGTCGGGACGATGTCGATATGTGAACCTTGTCCCGATGGAGCGGGCGTTTGCTCACCCGATTTTGAAGCCTGGTATTGGGCATACCTAGTTGGATGAGCACTTACTACGTGTCTAATTAAACCCCGTCCCACCGTGACCTTTTCCGCTTTTAAATTTTAAAACATTTTTACAAATTTTACATATGGCTACTTGATTCTCTACGTCCCTATCAAAAAATGTCCATGCATCCGATTTTAATGGTCGTTTCTTTGGACCTCGTCTCATACTAGTGGGAATATGAGGTATTTGGGTTGAAGGTGCACTAGTGGGTGTGTTGTCATCAACATTAGTGGGTATATCATCTAGATCATCGTCTAAATTAAAGTCTTCTTGAGTTTGAAAATAGCTCTGGTCTAAATCTAATGGTATTGTAGGAAAATGTTGAGTATCAACAAAATCATCTGTGTAGGAATAAGATGACTAGAAGAAGTACCCTTGCCCTGGTTGCCCCTATTAGAAGCACCCTTACCCTTACCCTTAAACATACCTTTTAATCCTTCCATTTTAATTATAATAATAAATAAATAAATAATTAAAGACAATAAAATTAAATGATATAAATAAAAAAAACAGACAATAATAATTTAAAGAACGAACGAATGTACCAAACGCCTAAATAACGTCGACGTGTAATCGAGAGGTTGAAAATTGAAACTTTGCTCGATGGAAGATCCTCAAGCTAGTTGCCAACTTCACTCCCAATTCTCAAATGAATAAATAAAATTGAATATTTAGCAAACAATGTAGACTTATAGAGAGATATATTGAGAAATTAGAGAGATTGTAGGAAGATTTGTGAGAAAGATGAAGAGAAAATTAGTTATTTATAGTTGAAAAATTGGGTAAAAGTGAAAATATAATAACTTATGGGTTAAAAATAAATATTAAGGGGTAGGGGGGTTTGGGGGGGCCTAAAATGGCCGTTGGCCAACGGCCATAATCTAAAATGGTCGTTGGTGCAACAGCCATTTTTGCAAAGGGGGAAAAGGGCGGGGTCGGGGTCGGGCTCGGGACGGGGTCGGGTCAAGCGGGCCTGGGGCGGGCTCGGGTCTCGCGGGACGAGACATCGTCCCGTCCCGAGTTCGAGTCCCGCCCCCGTTATTTTTTTTTTTTGGCGGGGTCGGGGCGGGACCGGGGCGGGCTCGGGACGGGGTCGGGCTGTCCCGGCCCACTGGCCAGCCCTAGTATATAGTATCTTACATGAAAAAGAATTGGAATGTAGTGTCTATAATTAGAGCTCAATGTAATAATATAGATACACAATTCAATAATAATATTTTCTCCCATATTTTTTCACAATTCTTTTCATAGTAGGATGCATGACCATGCTCCCGGTCCTTTCGATCATTCTATATGCTACTGGCAGGTTCTAGTGTTTTATAAAGATATATCTTCCCTGAATCATTTTAAAAGCCGTAGTGCTTAAAGATATTTTTATGGGTAACATCTAACATAGTAACATGTGATATTGAAGTGGTGGCAATAGTGAGATGGTTGTGGACTTGTGGTGAATAACATTAGCCTTTTCCTAATAATTAATCCTATAACTGAGATCATATCTTTGTGTTGGATTAGGTTACTCGGGATTATTGAGATTTTGGAAGTGTGAAATTGTTACTCCCTCCGTCCCAATTTATGTGATGTACTTTCATTTGGCACACACTTTAAGAAATAAAGGAAGACTTTTGAATCTTATGATCTAAAATAAGTCAAAGATATTTGTGTGGTTATAGATCTATCTCGTTTTGCATAAAAGGTAAAGTTTAAAGTTAAATTATTGCCAAATAAGGAAATATGTCATTCTTTTTTAAACTGACTAAAAAGGAAAGTGAGTCATTCTTTTTGGGACAGAGGGAGTACTATCTTGAAACTCAGAATCTTGACAAAGAAGTGATTTCAAATTGAACATCATCTCAAATATGTGACCATTTTGAAATTATTGGAGACAACACAAGGAGAACTGGACAATATATTTGCACCTTAGTATTTTAGAAATTTGAAATGTTACTCCTTAATCTATGCTCCTAGCTACCCTTGCCCCCCCTCCAAAGAAAAAAAAATCTGCTAATGACATATTAGCCTCTCTATTTTCTTGTGTCATGCTATACTCCCTTGAATAGTAAAATGCTAAGGAAATACACAAGCCTTTTTAGTGGAAGAAAACAATGAAGAGAAATTGCATGAATTAAACCAGCTTCCTACCCCACTCCACGACCCTCTTTTGAATCTCTCTCTTATCCACTTCCTGCTACATTTCATCAGCGAAATGATTCTGCAATTCAATTCCCCATCCCTTTGAGTATGCAATAAAAAGGAACTTCCCTCTCTATTATGCTGTACAACTACTTATGCAACAAAGACTTGAAGACTAAAAAGGACTATGAATCTTGAAATAGAGCATCAGAACTTTTCCAATGGTCTGAGTAAGAAGTAAGTTAGGAGGAGTCAAGAGTCACGAGAAGGCAGTGAAAAGTAAAAGCTTGATCATACTCTTCCCTGCCATCTCCTTACTTCTTTTAGTGGTTCTTTAGAAGATATCTTCTATAATTATTTCTTGGACTTGTCAAGAAAGGTAGGATTAGCAGACAACTGTTTAGAGGCTGCTAGACGAGACAAGTTAACTCTGCAGACCCCCTCGATATGCTCCTCTCCTCCCCCTCCTCTGGGTACCAAACAAGAAGGATAAAAGAAACATAAAATGGGCTAGGCTGGTAGAGGACAAAGTCCTGGCTTATTAGTCGTCCGACTTTTTGTTAGGAAAGATATTGTGGGATTATAGATTTCCTCGACCTTTTTACTTGTATATATTGGGGCTTTTGCACACTTAACATATTAATGAAGCTGTTATATCTCTCTAAGAACTTTAAGATAAGGAGAGGCCTTAATTTTCACTAAGGAGCACAATGCACTTTCTTTGTTGGTTGTTTTAACCTTAAGGTTCTCTTTCTTTGTTTCTTACAAAATGCACCTTCCCTTGATCTAGGTTCAAACATGTTGGGCTTTGGTTGTTTTTCCTTAACTGTTAACCGTTAACTTCTTCATCAGATTTTCTCCATATGAAGGTTCTGTTATATAACATTTCTCTAATTTAATAATCCAATATGTTGAAGGATGTTGCACAAGTTGTGCTGTTCGTGTAAAATCTGGGCAACTTAGACAACCTGAGGCATTAGGGATATCTGCAGAGTTGAAGTCTAAGGTAATTAAATCATGTACTGTTTCTCTAGACGCAATTCTTATTGGCTTTTATTTTTTGACTATTGACTCTTGGTATCTTTATTGTTTCTCCTTTGTTAGACCTCTAAATGTAATTTTCTTCTTTCTATGCTCATATGTTATATAATTAATAAAAAAGATAATCATATATATGATGTGACTAGGGATTTCTTGGTCTCAAACTGGTGAAACATGCAAACCTCTTCTGCTTGTTATTTGTTCACAAAACAATGTCGAGAGATTGCTCCAAAAGGTTATGGAATGTCTTAAAATTCCTAGGCACATCATATATGTGATGTGACTAGGAATTTTGGTCTTTGAATTGATGAAGCATGCAAACTTCGTTTGCATGTTACCACAAAAGAATCACGATATGTTATTCCAAAAGGTCTTGGGAAATGGAATTTATAAACTTCCAGCTCAAGCTAACGACTATGACGGTGTTTGGATAAGCTTATAAGCACTTTTTGGCTTATCGAACCTTCAAACACCGTAAGTGCTTATACGCCAATCAGCCAAAAGCCGTCAGTTAGGTTTTTCAGCTTAGAAGCACTTTTTGCCCTGAGCCGAGGGTCTATCGAAAACAGTCTCTCTACCTCCCAAGATAGGGGTAACGTTTGCGTACACTCTACCCTCCCCAGACCCCACTTGTGGGATTACACTGGGTATGTTGTTGTTGTAAGCACTTTTGACCCTCCAAAGTCTTTTACTATTTTATCCTTAATTCTTTTCGTGCTTCCTAAAATACCCTTCTCAAAAAAAAAATCCCCAGCCCCATCTCAATTATAGTTTTGCCATTCGTCAAAGTATTTACTTTTTATAGATGTTTTGAGGACATTTCATTCATTTTAATAAACAATTGCTTATCAACATTGTTTTACCAAACACAAACTGTTTGTTAACAATTCAATACTTTTATCCGCATACATAACTTCTCATGTATAAAATCAACTTTAGAACTTAAAAGCGTTATCCAACACTTAGATTCTTATCAACTACTTTTAATCAGCTAATCTGAACGGGCTCCGTATTCCACTTTGTACAAGTGATAATGACAAGATGCCTCACAAAATGTTTCATCAGTTTGTCAATAATTTTTTTTTTTTGCAATTATTTGTCCATGATTTGGAGCGCTACTGTAGCTTCAATGCTCATCTCCTATCACCTCGACTAAACAACTGATCTTATCTTTAATCCTTCTTTCTTCGTACATGTAAGTGATCTGATAGTAGGCATTACTCTGTCAAATACTATGAGCCAGAATATAGGCTCAGATCACGATGATTGATACCAATTAGTTAAGTTAATAGATGAGGGCACAAGGTGTTTGCAGAGGTCCTCCTTACTGATACCTAAAAGAGCTGGTTTTTTACCTGTATCTTGAACTAGATATAAGTGAATCGATAGTCTCTATTTTATCCTGTCTTGTTCTATTCTAGTATTCTTATCTTATTTTTCACCTTTGACTAACCGAATATGCCTTAATTTGTAGGGTTATGCACTTCTTTGTGTGGGATTTCCATCATCTGACCTTGAAGTTGAAACACAGGATGAAGATGAGGTAAGTAACCACTTTGAATTGCAAAAGTGTGACTTTGGGTGGCAATAAAGACCCGGCTACTTAACCATCCATCACCATCTAAATAATTACATACTTGGTAGTGTTACAAATGCTAGCAGTTTGCAAACTATTTGGTCTACTTGACACCCGCTATTCATGGGTTCAGTTTGGGGCTTTGGGCTATGAAGCATGGGTATGAAATATAAGGCCGCATACTAGTGTGTTGCTCCGGCATAATTTCAGTTTCTTCTTTGGCCTTTCAGTTTCTTTTAAAGTGTTAGGCAGAAAAGCAGAGACATGTTTCTTCTTTGGCCTTTCAGTTTCTTTTATAGTGTGTTGCTCCGGTATAATGTCTTTCTGAGATGTGATGTTCACTTGAGCTTGCAACAAACTTTTCATATTTCAATGAATATAATAAGTTAATAGCCATTAACTACTTTTATTTTCTGTGAAACACTGAAGTTATGAGTATTGTATTCCAAGTACCCGGATGGAATTTATATTTCACATTGAACTTTAAAGAAATTTTAGCTAATGAAGTACCTGTCGTATTTTCTGAACCAGTGGAAAATGAAGCTCTACTTATATATTTGTAGTTGAAAAGGTGGGGTTTACAGAAAAGTTGCTGAAAGCAATTTTCAGAACTACCCTCAGAACTTTTATCCGAATGAAGAATCTTGTAGCTTTGATCTATTATGCCACCACGGAAACCTGACATCATGATATATTCAGGTATATTGGCTTCAATTTGGGAGATATTTTGCTCGAGGACCTATTGTAAGTGCTATATTCCTGTAATTTCCTAGTATTAATCTAGAAAAGCAGTTGAGAGGGGATACCGATGATGTAAGAAACGGTAACCAATGCAAGTCAAGTTCAAGTTCCTAAATGTTAAACTTCTTTTTTTCTTGTTGCAGGAAAGAGATGACTATGCATTGGAATTAGCTATGGGAGACGAGTAACCTGTCAAGAGTTGATTATAGAAGACAATATGGAGTCAAAATCAATATGTATAATTTTCTTGCCCCTCTTGCTATATCTGGGTGTAATATGCTCTCATGCCTTTTCCTAAGTGGATTGGCTTTACTCGTGTACCACTAGAATATTGAATAGAAGTTTATGTTCTCTTTTGCTGTCAGATAGCTGCCTGCTTATTGACATCTTGTTATGCCCTTAGGGGTCGTTTGGTAGGGTGTGTTAGCCAAATAATACATGCATTAGCATTGTGTATTGCTAATACCATGTTTGGTATTTTTTTTCTACCTATGTATAACTAATATTTGTAATATTAGTTATACACAATACTTGGTGTTACAGTTCGTTTTTTATACGGGTTAGCGTACAAAGAGCTACTAAGAATTTAGATGGTGCCCCAAATTGGATAATGTGTTTAGAGTCGTCATCTAATGTATAAGTAAATTAGGAAAATCAGTGTGAAAGAGTTTATTCAAATTCTTTTGAAAAATCCTATCTAAACTAGAGTTAAGGTAAGGGTTCTGGTGATCCCCGGGGAAGGTGTTAGCACCCGGTATTAAGGATCCGTAGGATACGGTTGACCTATGGGCTCTGTAGCATGCTTTAAAATGATAAAATTGTTTAAGGTTTAAACACATGGTGATTCAACATGAAAACATAAAAGAGGAAAACAAGGGTGCAAGTTAGAAGTACCCCAAGGCTTATCAAATTAAATACATGCATGAAGTAACAAACAAACAGCCCATGGCAACTTGTACTTAATTCAGAAAATTGGGCCAAGCCCAAACCAACATCAGCACAGAAGGAAAAGCAGAAAAGTGCAAATAGTGGGTCAAGCTTCATATGCAGTCGTGAATAAGGAGAGTAGAAGAGGTTATCAGAAATGGGCCAAGCCCGACAAACACATGATATGATGTTCCGAGCGATATACAAAATGATATACAACTTGTATACTTTCATAAACTAGGTATATTTAGTATACAACTTGTATATTAAGGTGTATATTGATATATATTCTCAAATAACATGAACACTAAGATGCAAAGGCAAAACAGGACATACATAACATCCAAAACAGAGTAATCAGACCTCAGCACATAGATAAGTAGAACCAGACAGATACAGAGTTATTCATACAAAGAAAGGGTAAAGTTATCTTAGGTGGCTGTGAACAAATGCATATTAGGTCATTTGAGGGCTATTAGAAACATGCTAGGGGTAGGAGAGGACAACTAGAGTACCCAGAGATCATGCAAACAAGTTCTTGTTAAGTCAACCATGATTTTTTGCTAAAAAAATAAGCCAACTGAGCTAAACTTTTGACATATCAGGCCAAGTTATTTACTTAAACAGGGGTTAAGGGACACAATAAAGTCATACACAGCATATTCAAATCAGATAGGACCTCAAAAAACAACACACATATCATACAAGCTTTGATTTCCTTTAACAGTGCATTCCCAACTCAAACAGACTCAAACTGACATGTTATGGTGTATAAACTAGCTAAGACATACCATGTAATACCAAATAAACTCCTAAGTTATCATTTTTAAACATGGTATTGGTTTGAACAAGACACATATCTTATTTAAAGTCGCTAAGTGATCCTATCATAACTATAACAACATTTTCTTGCCAATTCTTGGCTGTCTCAAGTCAAATAAACCAACTGAACCAACATCAGACACTTTTAATCATTTTTAGTCTTGAACAGAAGTTAACTACCATACTATGACACTTAACACATATTCAGACTAGATGTGACACTCAGGAACCAACCTAGCCATTTTGCAAGATAAACTAATCTTTACAGTTTCATTCTAGTTTCATAGTCACTATATTAACATGAATCACATACACACTGATTGGAATAAACAGAGTTATAGACTATGCCTATCCAACTAAACCAGTTTTAAGTTAACATTATCTTTGAGCATCTCCTAACTTAATCAACCTATACTGGACTAAACCAAACCCATGTTAACATGCTTACCATTTAAATAGGTTCTTTATGTTTAAACAACCTCAAGCTAGGTGCTAATCCACACAAAATAACTCATATATGCGCAGAACCAACTCTAAGCTAACGTGTTTATATATCAATTTACTTAGCTACATAACAACAGTCAATAAATAGTGGTAACAACCAACTAAACACACAAATGACTTTTATAACATACCCTAACAGTGATCATTACCAGTTACACATGCTGAATATTAACTTGATAGACTCAAACAACAGTGATGAGTGCTAACCGTGTCTAATCCGACCTAAAACATGCTGAATATGATCTAAGAAGTTCAAATAATCATTATCATAACTAATCGTGCTTACAATATCACATAACCAATGCCAATAAGAATTTAAACAACACTAAAAAAGACCACACAACAACTCATAACAGTTAAAACATGTTGATTATTAGACTCATATACACATATAATAACTAATCTTAACTAAACATGTTTAACCACAAACCTACATGCTCAAACAGTAACTAACACAAGTTTAGTAACCTAAAAATCAAACTAAACAATCACTAATCATGATTAACCAACACTCAAATACACAATACAAATCATAAAACCTAATAATTAAATAAGATTATTGAAGGGTAAAAATTAGGTGTCAACACTTGGTATTATGCTATGTGTAAGTAATACATAGTAACTCATGGTATTAGTAATGCAAACCTTTTTTATGCTTGTATAAGCACGGTAAAAAGACACAATTGCCCTTCTAAGTCCTTGAAATTCCTTTCTGCCATATTTTCTAGAAACTACTTTGTTTTCCTATCTCTTTGTACCCTTTGGCGATGGAAAAGTACCAGTGATTGCAAGCCGAATCTTCTTCTTCAGCCTTCTACTTAACATTCCATTGTTTGCTTTTCTCCACAAGATCAGAAATTCTATCAAACTTATATCCTTATTAATTGTTTGCTCTTTTAATCACTATTTCACAATTTGGGTATAGTTCTTTCTCTATCAAATAGCAAAGTAGCAAGTCTTTTTTCGATATGGCCAAGGAGGAAGATAGATTTGTTTTGGAGCATGAGGAAAATAGTAGAAAGCTAAAGTACGTGGAGGATATTTTTGTAAATAAATATTTTTTAAAAAAATTATGCAATGCTTTAAAATAGCAAATCAATCAGTCTATAAAAATTAATGTCACTCTATTCAGCATTATTCTTATACACTCTATCAAACGACCCTTAATATGTATTATAAAGTTTTGAAGATCAGGTCAGTGTAAGGAGCACTTTCTTGTCTTCTCAATTAATGAGAGTATTTTCTAGTCATTACTTTATCAAAAAAAAAAAAAACTTTCTAGTGATTGAGCCGTTATTGAACACTCGCAAAACTTGTAACTCTGATCAATTAGTGGAGGAAAACTCTTAGAATTGGAGATTGTCTCACAATAAGTTTTATTTTGTTCTTCCCTTTGACTGATGAACCAACTTCTTGTACCACTCATGTGAACACAACATAGATTATGCCAAAGACTGACCTTTTATTTCCGGATACCATGTTGCCTGATAATATTTGTTCTGAAAGATTAAATGAAGCTAAACGATAGTTTCAGCAGAAAGTTAAACATAATTAGCGTCCTGGAGAACACATTTTATGAAATTTTAGTGAACATCTAGTGACTCGGTCATTCTCCTCAGAAAGTAATGAAAATGGTCATTACGCTACTGCATAAATTCAAGGTTGAAATACTTTAGGTTGTTCAGCTAGCATTAGCATCCTCACTGGTGCAAGATGTAAAATTGTAACCCAAACTTATATTAGATGATGAGGTAAGTATTATAGAATCTCTTTTTGCTTCTCTTAGAATTCGTGGATTGAATAGCAAGCTATCTTAAGATATTTATTCTTTCTTTTTAGATTGTCCTTGCGTTTGTCAACGGGGTGAAATTTAGGAAGGCCTTATCTACTAAATACTTATTCTTCCGTCCAAAAGGGATAAGAAAGGTAAACATGAAAGAGAGGATATAGTTATGTGACTCAACATAGATTAGACGCAAAACACTAGTTCGAGATTGCCACAGAGAAAAGTTGGATATTTAACTGGAGAAGGGTAGAGGGGACGAGCCCATTATATATTGAGTTTCAAACCGTGTGCTAGTTGACCCTCGGGGACTTTTCTGTTCAAAAGAAAAAAAGAGATATACCCTCCTCTCTTTCTGGGGGCTCTAGCAAAGGAACTAGTGGCAGCGAGAAACCAGGCTGGATTACCTATGTAATAGAAAGAACTGTACCTCCTTTAGCCCTCACCAACTTTTTTTGTGGTTCAGTGGAGGCATTGATCTTCTTCTGTTAAACTAAAATGACATTGACATTCAGGTCTCATAATTCAACAGTCTTATCTGAAAGAGTCTAATTTTTAATTCTTGACCAAGACTGACTGAATGAGATGATGATATCTCCCCTTTGTTTTGTTTTATGGTAGATATGAATCTAGTCCAGAAAGTTCATTTGACAGTCGTTAGTTCACTTTCTTCTGTCCTTTCAACTTGAAATTGCTTCAGTGTAGATATTTTAAAGCTTTAAATTGTATTTTTGGCCTCCCAAGATAAAAACAATATGGTGGTAGGTGAAAAGGAGTCTTTGCTATCCAGGATTTTGCAACCAGACTTACAGACGCAATACCATTATATACAATACCTTTTGTAGGCCCAACCTGCAAAACTACTTATTTTATTACAGATACGCGAGGGAAAAAAGCTCTATACTTGTAGAAAGCAGAAATTTCCTCTGGTTGATGGTAGCTACAATGCCGCTGACACATAACACGACAACTTCAGACATAGAAGTTTCTAGCACTGGCTCAGCTGCTTTGATATTAGCTGTTGAATTTTTGCTCTGTTGTGCTCGTTGCAACCTGTATTGTCCAGAGAACATTTTGTCAAGTATGATTATAAAATGAAGTAGGAATGCTTTAAAGGCCTCAGGATTTTTTGTATGTTCTATATAGTGATCGTAACAATAATAATTACTAACTGTGGTCCTACAAGAACACTATACTTCGATAGAAGAAATTTGTGTCCTTAGTGGTTTGATTACATACTTGTTCTACTGATAGGCTTTATTAAATTACATCACAGTGACATGTTGAATAGAGTGGCAATGATATAGCCGCATAAAGACAGAGGATTCATATAGCCAGTCCTAACTAATTTGGGATTGAGGCATAGTTGGTTGATTGATAGTGATGTATCGAGCTTAATACTATGGAGCCTTTAATCTTTGTAGTGGAACAGACATGAGCTGTGTAAGAGGAAGGAGCACTACATATGCACATTGCTAATATCACTGCCGAGACTATTACTAGTACTATTTCTGTAACTGTTTCAAGGGAGACGAAGAGAAAATGAAACCCTTACTTATGAACATCAGGTTATACTGGTCTATGTAGTATTAATGGAAATCAACAGAAAACAAAGACTGCTTCAGCAAAAACAAATATTGCCTTGATTTAACTTGCAGGAACTTTTCGCAGGAATTTTAGATTTCTTTACATTTCTAAACCTTTATAACAAGTCCTAAATTAGAGATACTTGTAGCGAATTAAGCTGCTTCAGATTTGCCAATCGGAGTGTGACCCACAAAGGTAAACATGTGTGTAGTGGCTCCATTGAAGCTTTCTTACACCTCATTCTGAATATTCGAGAGAAGGGAGCAAAGAGAACGAACATGTAGTGCCTCTTTTAAGTAATTTGCTTGGAAGGCCTAAAGGTGTTCAGGCTCAGTAAGAATACTAGTCTTTGTGCTAATCTTCGCTATATGATTCTTCCAACAACAACAACAACATACCCAGTGTGATCCCACTCCCCTGCCTTTGTGGGGCAGAGAGGTAACCTCTCTGAAAGACCCTCGGCTCAAAGAAAGAAAAAGATGAGAAAAAAAGAGAAGAAAATAAGAGGAACAGTAAAGTAATTCGAAGGCTATATGATTCTTCCATAAAGAAAATATGGAGGATGCTGTTTTAAGAATTTGTTTGATCGTCGAGTCCTCTTGTGAAACAAGCTAAACAGGTTACATTTTCATTCCTTTGGTTGTTTTGTAAGCTTTCAAGCCATGTCTGGTGTTCTATTTTGAAACGGGTAAGTTATCTAAGGTTCTGGTTAGAAATTCACACTACTATTACCCTCCTTCAATGTTACAATTCAATATCCTATATTTCCAAGTTAAACAATGAGACTCGTCCTTTTTAAGTAGGATTAGATCCTGGTAATTTAGGATTTAAACTGCAGAAATTTGATAGTGTTTCATCATTGACTGCAACATGAAATCTTGAAGGCTTACTACTAAAGAGAATTTTATACTTACCCCTACCGATGTCACAAAATTGCACACTGCACATTTCACTGATCGTGCGCCATATTGGTACATCAACAGCATGCGGCAGTTGCCACAATTCACATGTGCTACCTGGTTTGCTGTGACAATACCATTTTATTCTTTGACCAGCAAGGATATGTAACTAATATATTTGAAATATGTCCATACATTTCCAAAAGCTGCAGTGTCACTTTACCTTCCATAGCTAAATTGACTGTGTGACAGCAAGAACATTGCACGCTTGTTGCTCCACGAATGTACATTAGTAATGTGTGGCAGCCTCCGCAAACCAACTGAGCCATCTCAGTGCCTGTTTAAGGTCCATAACATGTAAAAGGGTTGTTGCTTAAGCCTAATACAACTTTAGGAGCTTAAATAAAGAGTTTAAATGTTCCAAAATGTTGAGGCTGTTTAATAGTGTGCATACCCGGAGGTGGTACTGCTGTGACCGCATTACAAACTGCACAGCAAACAGATGTTGCTCCAACTGGATAGAGTAAAAGGTTTCTGCAACCAGAGCACACAAGTTGGCTCTGTGTACCTGCTAGTTGTGGGATACAACAATTGCAGGGAACGGGAAGTAAGTAAATATTACAATTGCTAGAAAGGATAAACTAGAGATTACAACAAAACTGAAAATCAAGAATGAAACAAACTCCTTGTGTGATTTGCTGAGTCGAGTGATGACACTCTGTCTTTAAGACAAGATTGCCCCGTATATCTCCTTTTACGTTGTCGGGCAATAGTCTCCCAAGATACAACAACAACTTAACAATTGAGCAAAGGAAACTCAAGTGTTACTCTTGAAGAACTTTGAGTATAATAGACTTGCTAGAGAGGAAGAAGATGTTAGAAATTTCTGTAAATATTTCTAAGTGTGTAATGAACAATTGAGCCAAAGGCCTCAATTTATAGTGTAATGAGATGACCCTTCAACTAGCCAACTAATGGCCTTCAATAGCCATGTAATGACACTTATTGAGAGGGGTTACATTCAGCCAAATAATGGCTGAATTCATGTGACAAGCAATGGAGATTCAATGCTCCAAAACCAGCCCAAAGGTAGAACTTTCCAACTTCCCGTCGCAGCATTCTGCCTCCGAAGCGCCGCGGCTCCAGTGGCTGAAGACCCAATTCCGACTCTTTTCATCTTACACTTCGTACACTTCTTCCTTTGTTTACCAACGTGGAATACTTTGTCATTTGACCAATAACCGTCCATCATTCTATGTCTCAAACGTATTATATACGTACCAATATCTCTTTCACTAATGAAATTTGCGATACTTGACACTACGGGTGCACGTGTGTGGAAACAACGTTTCCGACGTACGAGGCCCCAATTGTTTGAGTCATAAATAATGGGATACACTTAATTCCACATTAGTAAATTTCCAACAATTCCCTCTTGAAAGAGATTTTGGCACACTCACATGGTGACTTTTCCAGCAATTTTTCAGCGGACCGATGTTGCATCTGGATAGGTAGCTTTCGCTTTGAACCTTCCATATTTGAATACCATCGGACTTACTTATTGCGCGGTGAACGTGATGTCTTGAACCGTCAGTGTTTAGTGTAAGCCAAGTCAACGGTACCAACACAACAACTTTCCTTACTCTGTTCTTCGTAATGTTTTGTCCGTTATGGCCATGGACACCTCTTGGATTCTTAAGTGCGTTCATCTGAGGCGGCCTGTCCTTGCACTTAAATAGGTGATCTCCTGCAAGGTATCCTGTTATACCCCACTTTACAAGTGTTAGGAACCATTAAAAGTTTCTCCAAACCTAACCTCAACCGGTGAGGATCATTAAAGGTTTTGGAAACTTAACCTTTACCCACACTGCAGATAGCACTTATAATCTATCGCGGGAACGACTTTGGATTTGGTGTTTCTTTACATAAATCACTATCCGAAGTGCTCATGCTTCCACCGAAGCGCTCAACTGAACATTTACAGCTTAGTTTTTCCATTGAACCTAATTCCTGGGATCTCCAGTCAGTAAGGTTGGGTTACCACCGTATTGGTCCTTATACCTTGGGTTTTAAGCCCATTCCCCTAGACAGGCAGAACATCTGATCTTTGGGTAAGCCCTTTGTCAGTGGGTCCGCTATGTTATCCTTTAATTTTATGTAATCAATGGATATTATACCCGTGGTGATCAGCTGCCTAACGGTCTTATGCCTCCGTCGAATATGACGAGACTTGCCGTTGTACATAGAACTCTGTACCCTTCCTAGTGCCGACTGACTGTCGCAGTAGATCATTATAGAAGGTACGGGTTTGTCCCAACAAGGAACATCCTCTAAGAAGTCGTGATGCCACTCAGTTTCTTCTCCTGCTTTGTCTAAAGTGATAAACTCCGATTCCATCGTGGATCGGGCGATGCAAGTTTTCTTAGAAGATTTCCAAGACACAGCCGCACCACCAATAGTAAATACATACCCACTGGTGGACTTGGTTAGCGTGTGTTTCAGGTATCGTAGTACCCGATTCAACGCCTTCCAATGATCATTACTCGGATTACAGGTAAACCTAGCCAACTTGTTGACTGCATAAGCAATATCAGGTGCAGTTTGTTATGTACATCAAACTACCAATCACCTGTGCATATTGCTCTTGGCATACGGATGCACCACGATTTTTATCAAGCTTTTGATTTCTATCCATTGGTGACTTCATAGGAAACTGTCAAACATCTCGAACTTTCTCAACACATCCTCGATGTAGTGAGACTGAGATAAGACCAGTCCGTCAGATGTCTTAGAGATCTTTATCCCTAAGATGACATCTGTGATACCCATATCCTTCATGTCGAAGCATTGTTTCAACATGTTCTTAGTCTCTAGGATTACCCTAGGACTGCTTCCTGTGATCAACATGTCATCTACATACAGACATATCATGACGAACGAGTCAGAGTTACCTTTCGTGTAGACACATTTGTCACACTCGTTAATGGAGAAACCCTTTGATAGTAAAGTACTATCAAACTTTTCGTGCCATTGCTTTGGGGCTTGTTTCAGCCCGTACAGAGATTTGACAAGCCGACAGACTTTTTTTCTCTTGCCCTTGAATCACATACCCCTCGGGTTGGTCCATATAATTTTCTTTTTCCAAATCACCATTTAGGAAGGCTGTCTTGACATCCATTTGATGTATCTCAAGGTCACGCAAAGCTGCGATCGCAATGAATACTCGTATGGATGTCATCCGAGATACCGGGGAGTATGTGTCAAAGTAGTCAAGACCTTCTTTCTGTCGATAGCCCTTGACTACCAACCTGGCCTTGTACTTATCTATAGACTCATCTGCTTTATATTTCCGTTTGAGTATCCACTTACAACCCAATGATTTATTTCCCGGAGGAAGATCAACCAACTCCCGAGTATGGTTATGCAGAATGGAGCCTATTTCACTCTCAATAGCTTCTTTCCAGAGCGGCGCCTCTGGAGTTGACAATGCTTTAGCAATTGTCCTTGGTTCATCATCAACCATATAAGCTACAAAGTCAGGACCGAAGGATTTATCCTTCCTGGCCCTTTTACTTCGCATTAGTTCCATCTCTGGGGTCTCCAAGTTCTGAGAATCTAGAACACTAGATTCCGGATATTCAGTCACTTCGAGATCCGCTAGATCTGAACCATCTAGATCTGGGCCGTCAACGACTCCCGGTTCCTGAGAGTTTTATTCATAACTTCGTTTGCGAGAGGTTATGTCATTTTCCTTTCTAGCAAAGATACCTTCAAAGAATTGAGCATTCCTTGATTCCATGATTGTAGCCCAGTGGATATCTGGAATATCTGACTTATGCACTAAGAAACGATAAGCACTACTGTTATTTGCATATCCTATGAATATGCAATCTACAGTCTTAGGCCTAATCTTGACCTGTTTTGGCTTGGGTATTTCAACCTTTGCCAGATAACCCCATACCTTTAAATATTTATAGGTGGGTTTCTTTCCATTCCATGATTCATATGGAGTTTTGTCCTTACCCTTATGTGGGACTCTGTTAAGAATCGTATTAGCGGCAAGGACGGTTTCTCCCCACATATTTTGGGGAAGACCGGAATTGATGAGCAAGACATTCATCATTTCCTTCAATGTGCAGTTCTTGTCTTCTGCCACACCGTTCGACTGAGGTGGGTAAGGAGCCATCATTTGATGAACAATGCCCGATTCGGCACAATATTCCTCAAATGGAGCTAACTATTCTCCCCCTCTATCGCTACGAATGAATTTAATCTGCATGCTTAGTTGGTTTTCAACTTCTTCTTTGTAACGTCGGAATGCTTCAAAGGTTTCATCTTTACTTTTCAACAAATAAAGGTAACAATACCTTGTGCTATCATCAATGAACGTCACAAAGTACTTGTTCCCTCCTCTAGTTTGTGCAAACTTCAAATCACATATATATGTGTGAATAAGTTCTAGAGGAGCGGTATTCCTTTCGACGGATCGAAAAGAAAGCTTTGTAAGTTTTGCCTCTACGCACACCTCACACTTATGTTGAGGGTTTACGTCGATAGGCGACAACAACTCCAACTTTACCAACGTTTGGATGGACTTGTAGTTAACATGTCCTAATCTATGATGACATAAATTAGAGGACTCAAGCAAGTAAGAAGAAACTTCAATATTATTGCTTGCACGTAGTACAGACATGACGTTAACTTTGAAGAGGCCTTCACAGACGAAGCCCCTTCCCACAAAAGTTCCATTCTTGGTGATTACACATTTATTGGACTCAAACAGTAGCCTAAAACCAGCATTAATCAATATGTGACCTGAAATTAAATTTCTCCTAATCTTAGGAACATGCATCACCTCCTTCAGAGTGAGCTCCTTTCCAGAAGTCATCTTCAGGACTACATTTCCTACCCCCAGCAAGTCAGAGAAAACGTTGTTACCCATGAACAACTTATTGTTTGTAACTGGTGTATAAGTGGAGAAGGCATCTCTATTGGAACAGATGTGTCTTGTAGCATCCGTGTCCATCCATCGTTGCATGGGATTCTCAACAAGGTTTGCTTCAAGCACCACCATTGAGAACTCCTCAATCATGTCGTCCAGAAGTCTGTCTTTGACGACGTTAGCCTGTGCCTTGCCCTTAGCCTTGGCCTTCTCTTGTTGCTCAGTCTTGAGCTTGCGGCAATTCTTGATCATGTGACCAGGTTTCCCACAGTGGTGACAGTTTCCTTTGAACTTCTCCGCTGCTTGGGTCTTGCCGTCTTTTTGGAACTTGCGCTTCTTGCTTGGGTTCCCTTTGGCCTCAACCAGATTTGCCTTTTCCTCAGCAAGTTGTTTACCCCTAGGCAAGGCCTTCTTATTATTTTCCTGAATTTTGAGTTTGATAATAAGTTCTTCAAAGGTCATCTCCTTAGTCTTGAGTTTTAAGTAACTCATTCCACGAAGGAGGTAACTTTTCAATCAGTAATGCAACCAAAAACTGCTCATTTGGTTTCATACCTTCCAAATCTATGTGATGTAGAATCATTTGGAATTCCTGGACTTGGGACATCACTATTTTACTATCCACCATTTGAAATTTCAGGAATTTCCCAACGATGAATTTCTTAATACCTGCATCTTGTGCGTTGTACTTCTTTTGCAGCTTCTCCATAACTCTTTGGCGATGCCAATGGTGCAATACACCGTGTAGAGAGGGTCTGACAAGCAGTTCAAAATATAGTTCTTACACATGAAATCATTATGACTCCATGCATCAAGAACCATCTTCATGCCATTAATGACATGGATACCTTGGCCCCCTTCAACCGTTTTAGTAGGAGAATGGACCATTTCATCTCCATCTTGTGGAGGATCTTCTGTTAGAAAATGAGTCATTCCCATAACATTCAGATAAAAGAGCATCTTCTGTTGCCATCTCTTGAAATTGGAGCCCATGAACTTTTCTGGGCGTTCATGATGGAATCCAGCGGGTGGAGGAACTGGAGCGTTCCCTTGAGCAACAGAAAAGGCGTTGGTTGAGTCTTGAGCAACCGAAAAGGCATTTGGTGTGCCTTGAGCAGTGGGGAATGCAGAGGGGATGCCTTGAGTAGTAGCAACAGCAGAATCAGAAGCGAGTTGTTCTCTTCCAGTCATCTTTCTAAGTACTTACAACCAATCTTGTCATAAATTGTGGGATACAACAATTGCAGGGAACGGGAAGTAAGTAAATATTACAATTGCTAGAAAGGATAAACTAGAGATTACAACAAAACTGGAAATCAAGAATGAAACAAACTCCTTGTGTGATTTGTTGAGTCGAGTGATGACACTCTGTCTTTAAGACAAGATTGCTCCGTATATCTCCTTTTACGTTGTCGGGCAATAGTCTCCCAAGATACAACAGCAACTTAACAATTGAGCAAAGGAAACTCAAGTGTTACTCTTGAAGAACTTTGAGTGTAGTAGACTTGCTAGAGAGGAAGAAGAAGATGATAGAAATTTCTGTAAATATTTCTAAGTGTGTAATGAACAATTGAGCCAAAGGCCTCAATTTATAGTGTAGTGAGATGACCCTTCAACTAGCCAACTAATGACATTCAATAGCCATGTAATGGCACTTATTGAGAGGGGTTACATTCAGCCAAATAATGGCTGAATTCATGTGACAAGCAATGGAGATTCAATGCCAGCCTAAAGGTCAGAGCTTTCCAACTTCCCGTCGCAACATTCTGCCTCCGAAGCGCCGCGGCTCAAGTGGCTGAAGACCCAATTAGCGCCATGGCCCGGCCGCTCGGCCCGACGGCGCGCGCGCCCGCCGCGCTGGCGGCGACTTCCGACTCGTTTCATCTTACACTTCTTCCTTCGTTTACCAACGTGGAATACTTTGTCATTTGGTCAATAACCGTCCATCATTCTATGTCTCAAACGTATTACATACGTACCAATATCTCTTTCACTAATGAAATTTGCGATATTTGGCACTACGGGTGCACGTGTGTGGAAACAACGTTTCCGACGTACGAGGCCCCAATTGTTTGAGTCATAAATAATGGGATACACTTAATTCCACATTAGTAAATTTCCAACACTAGTCACCATATTTCTTTGTAAGATATATGGTCAAACGAGGTAATTTTGGTGTGGCGTTATTTATACGATTTTGTGAAGTGGTTTGATTTTCTTGGATTGTGAGTCTGTTTCACCAGAAAGCTGAAGTTGAATTCAGATTTATTAAGCAATTAACAAGTCACTAGTCATGGTTGTAAATAAAGTATTGGTGCCCCTGACCTGTCTTAATTGATTTGGTTTGTTTAATAATATTGTTTCATCTATTTTTCACACCATCTACAAATGTGAAATTGAACTTTGATTTGGATATTTAAGATATGAACTCTTGATCTTCGAGTCGTAACCATCAATCTGTAGCTCGTTGTGATGCTTGACCATCCTTTTCGTTCCTTTCTATGTATTATTAGCAGGCAGAAAATGGTGAAGGAAAAAAGTCTGTACCGTTAGCAGGTGGCGTAAATGGCGTTGGTGGTGTAGGATATGGAGCAAGTGGAACTGGCATTGTGAAGCTAACAGAGGTAGTCCTCTCCCAAGATCTCAAAAGCTTACGGCTTCAAGAACTTCGAAAAGAGAAGCTGCTTCCATCTTTACCGTCTCCTGAAAAAATACGGAAAACTAAACATGATTGAGCTAGCAACTAAAGAATCTGAAATTTCTGTGATGAAAGTATTGAAATAGGGCTAGGAAACAGGGGAATGGATGATGAAGCTATTTGAACAACTTTGCATATTCATATATTAGACTTAAATTTCATACATGATTTGTTACTGGTTCATCAACTGAGCATTTGAAACATAGAAGAGTGAGGCAGACACAGACCTTTACATATGCAGATGTAAAGAGAGAGTGTTTGTGTGGGGGACAGATAGGACGATGCGGGGGTTAGATGATTCAGAGAGTAAGAAGAAATGGTGGTGTTAAAAGTGACACTTTTTACCATGTGTCCTTGCATATTTTTTTTATATCTAGCTTCCCTGCTTATTGATGCTATTTCTGAAAATAGTAATTTCGGTCCCTCAATACTACTATCAATAAATGATGGAATGTGTCTAAATGATCAGTGTTTGAGAACGGAGCAACTGATATTAAGGTGCATTGTATTTCATCTGTTTTTATTTGACAATAATTTAACTTTATATTTTACCTTTTATGCTTAACGAGATTATTTATAACCACACAAATATTTTAATTTATTTTAGATCATAAAATTTAAAATATTTTTTTATTTTTTAAATTTTGTACTCAATCATCGTATAAATTGAAACTAAAAAGTATATCCAGATCAGTTTTGTCATGAAATTTTGGGCCCCTCCCTCTCTCTCTTCTCTATTTTAGTTTCTTTTTCTCTCTCATACATTTAGTGCAACTCACTGCATGCACGTGAGTGATGAGTTTTAGCCACACTCATTTCTTATGGGGTGTTGGACAACTCAGATTGGGCCATGTAAATCAAGCTGAACAATCAGGGTTTATTTCGGCAAATATCATGTCATTTCTTTCTATCTCTCTAAGTTACGATGGATAACATTATCTGATAATTGTGTCGGTGGAAATTGAAAAAGTACATGTTGAAATAGACAATGAAAGAAATAATTCTTTGATTATTTTTATTAATGAATGAGGTATATATACAAATTATAATTTCCAAATATGAAAAATTATATTCATACTATACTTCTAAATCCTAATCATACTTATACAAAAATTCTAGAACTATGGTAAGTTTGTACACTAGTTTAATTACAATCCTAATCCTATTTGAGCACGGTACCGTGCTATATTCTACCACACCCCGCAATCATAGCGGGCGGTTGTCGTACGCTGAGATTGTCCCTAAAATCTTCAAATAGAAATGAGGGAAGACCCTTCGTAAATATGTCAACAATTTGGTAACTGGAGGACACATGTAAAATGGATATGTGTCAACGAGCTACCTTTTCGAGAACAAAGTGAATATCCATCTCGATATGTTTAGTGCATTGATGTTGGACCGGATTGCCAGAAAGATAGACTTCACTAACATTATCACAATAGACCAATGTAGCTTTCTGAATAGAAAAATGTAATTCTAATAAAAGATTACGCAACCAACATGATTCAGATACCACATTAGCCACACCTCGTACTCAGCCTCTGCACTGGATCGCGATAATGTAGCCTAGCGTTTCGCAGACCACGAGACCAAGTTATCCCTAAGAAACATACAATAACCAGACGTCGAGCGTCTGATATCAGGACAGCCACCCCAATCAGCATCTGTATATGACACAAGAGTAGAAACGGAAGAAGGATATAAATGCAATCCATAATCAAGTGTGCCCTGGATGTACCGTATAATGCGTTTGAGCGCATGCATGTGCTCAATCTGTGGGTCATGCATGAATAAACACACCTGTTGAACTGCATAAGTAATATTAGGTCTCGTGAAAGTAAGCTACTGAAGTGCCCCTGCAAGACTGCGATAATGGGTGGGATCCTCGTATGATGTGTCTGACGTAGTACTCAGCTTCAGTTTGGTATCAACCGGAGTAGAAGTAGACTTACAAGATGACATACCAACTCTCTCAATAATCTCTGCAACATACTTCCTTTGAGATAAAATAGACCACTTGAATGATGCGGGACAACAATGCCTAAGAAATAACTCAAGGGTCCCAAGTTTTTCATTGAAAATTCAGAACTGAGAAGTGACATGATAGACTTGCGCAGATTATCAGATAAAGCAGTCAATATAATATCATCTACGTACAATAAATGTATGCCAAAGAAGTACCACGACGATATATAAATAGAGAATGATCAGACCGGCTGTGAGAAAACCCAATAGTTGATACATAGTCTGCAAACCTCTTATACCAAGCCTGCGGGGCCTGCTTAAGCCCATACAAGGACTTCTTCAGCAAACAGACATGATGACGTTGATTGGGATCTCGAAAACCCAAGGGCTGATGCATATAGATTGTCTCCTTAAGATCACCGTGTAAGAAAGCATTCTTTACATCCAACTGATGAATATGCCATGCTTTTGAGAGAGCCAAACTAAAAACAGTTCGAATGGTAGCCAGTTTGACCACCGGACTAAACTTCTTACCACAATCCACGCCAACCTGTTGAGTTTTACCATCATATACAAGATGAGCCTTAGGCCTCTCAAAAGAACCGTCATAATTTTCTTTATGAGTAAAAATCCATATAGACCGAATAATATTAACACCAGATGGACGGGGTACTAACTCCCACGTCTTATTTTCAATAAAAGCATTATATTCGTCAGTCATTGTCAATTTTTAATTCGGGTCATGTAGTGCAGACACATGGTTACGTGGTAATGGGGATTTAGAGACATTAAAATTGAGATAAAAATGTTGTTTTGGTTTAAAAATACCACTTTGACTACGAGTAACGGGCCCTTGACTCGAGGTAGAGTTGAATGGATTTGGGGCAATGTGCGAGACGGTGACGGACTGGCCAGTAGGCGCGAGTGGGCTGGAATACTGGAACAGTATTGAGATCGGTACTGAGCCATGTTTCTGGCCCACTGGGCAGAATCGGCGGAACAGTGATAATGGAAATATGTGGGCCAATGCTATATTCTATCAGACAAGATGCGCGTGAGTTGGACCGGACACCACTGTTATAAGGAAAAGGATTGAATTGTGAAACTTTTTGTAGGTGGTGGTCCAATTTGTGCTATCATTCCAGTGTGCTTGTCCTTCTCAACTTTCCATTTTTCCGTCTCTTCTCAATCCCCTTTTTTCACTTTGGTAGATGTAGTAAACTAAAATGAATGATTACTGCTTTGAGATGCTTACAAGTAACGCACACTTAGCCTATCAACTGTGACAAGATCCAAGTAACAACGTCTTTTTTCAAGTTTTGTTATCAAAATTCTCCATGAATTTCCTCTAGTATGGTCTTGGAGTAGGGCCATTTGTTGTACAACAGTTGATAAGTGACTGCACTTTATCGACCGGCCCCCCCAGAATGTACTATTGGGAGCACACAGGATTTGCAAGCAACCCAGTTTTCATGGTAGGTTGAGATTCAGGGGGTACCTGTAGGTAGCAATTGAATGACTTTTATCAAAAAATTATCTTGTTGTTTTGGTGGGGAGATAGATGTACCAAATGAAACAGTTTTACCAGATGTGTTTCGTTTGTGAGCTGGGAATGCACTATGTTTAGTGATTCACTTCACATGGTGGATCTGAATTTGTGGCCTCACTAATTTGGAGTTGGTGGTCTTCTTTTAGAATGTCATGATCATGTATAACAGCTTCACATCAATCACAAGTTTAAAATACATTATAATACCTCATTTTAAAGAATGTGTATTGCATAGAAGTATTGGGGTTCCATATTGTTTTTTAGTGTCTTAAATACGACCGACATTGTACATGAAAAACTCTTTATTGTGCACAAACTTGCAAAGCATAGTGGTTTTTCATATATAGATATGATCCGATAAGCTGACTCTTGGCTAAGATGTTTGATATAGTCTTCTCGTGCACATATAAGTAACCAACCTACAACTCGTTACTATCATAGAGTAATTATTACTCCTATTATTTTTATACGGGTCCACTCTAAAATTCTCACACTTAAACTATTCCACAAGGTACAGTTAAGTTTCTCTATAATATCAGCGTTTGTACGAAAACTTCATGACTGCTATAGTTAGATGATGTTATGTATGTATACTGGTGTCCCAAATGTATGGTCCGATGGTTAATGAGGTGGGATAAAAATCATAGAAGATCAATGTTCAGATTTCATCATTAAGCAAAAGGCGGTATCAGTATACATACATAACATCATCTAACTATAGCAGTTATGAAGTTTTCGGACAAAACACTGCTATTATAGAAAAATTTAATTGTACCTTGTGGAATAGTTAAAGTGTGAGAATTTTAGCATGGACCCGTATAAAAATAATAGGAGTAATAATTATTCTATTATAGTAGCAAGTTGTAGGTTGGTTACTTGTATGTGCACGAGAAGACTATATCAAACATCATAGCCAAGATTCAACTTATCGGATCATATCTATTGAATGGACTAAAAGAAATAATCCCTTATTTTCATTAATGAAGAGGTCTATATATATAATATACAATTTTTAAATATTAAAAATCATATTCCTACTATAATATTACTATCCTAATTATTCGTGTACAAGAATTGTACAAAATATGATAAGTAACCTAAATACACACACACAGTTTCACAAATATACACACACGATTTCTATCACACCCCCGCAGTCATAGCGGGCAGTTGACGTACGCTGAGACTATCCCTAAAATTTTCAAACAGAACCAAGGGAAGACCCTTAGTAAAGATGTCAGCAATTTAGTACCTTGAAGGGGGAATGTAAGACACGTACTTGTCCACGAGCTACCTTTTCGCGAACAAAGTGAATATCCATCTCGATATGTTTAGTGTGCTGATATTGAACCAGATTCGTAGAGAGATAGACAACACTAACATTATCACAGTAGACCAAGGTAGCTCTTTGAATAGAAAAGTGAAGCTCTAATAAATGGTTACGCAGCCAACATGACTCAGACACCACATTGGCTGCTCCTCGATACTCGGCCTCTACACTGGATCGCGATAAAGTAGCCTGGCGTTTTGCCGACCAAGAGACCAAGTTATCACCAAGAAACATACAATAACCAGAGGTTGAACGTCTGGTATGTGGACATCCACCCCAATCAACATCTGTATATGACACGAGATTAGAGACTGAGTATGGATATAAATGCAACCCATAATCAAGTGTGCCCTGTATGTATCGTATAATGCGTTTGATCGCATGCATGTGCTCACTCCGCGGATCATGCATAAATAAACACATCTGCTGAACTGCATAAGTAATAATTGGTCTCGTAAATGTAAGATACTGAAGAGCCCCTGCAAGACTACGATAGTGGGTTAGATCCTCATATGGTGTGCTAGACGTAGTACTCAGCTTCGGTTTAGTTTTAACCGGAGTAGAAGATGACTTACAAGATGACATGACAGCTCTCTCAATAATCTCAGCCGCATACTTCCTCTGTGATAAAAATAGACCATCTGCATGACGAGTGGCAACTATTCCAAAAAAATAACTCAAGGGCTCCAAGTCTTTCATAGCAAATTCTAAACTGAGAAGGGTTATGATAGACTTGCGCAAACTATAAGAGGAGGCAGTCAAAATAATATCATCCACATACAACAGAATGTATGCTAGAGAAGTACCACAACGATAGATGAACAGAGAATGATTAGACCTGCTGTGAGAAAACCCAATAGTGGATAGATAATCTTCAAACCTCTTATACCAAGCCAGTGGGGCCTGCTTAAGCCCATATAAGGACTTCTTCAGCAAACAGACATGGTGAGGATAACTGGGGTCCTTAAAACCTAAAGGTTGATGCATGTATACTGTCTCTTTAAGGTCACCATGTAAGAAAACATTTTTCACATCCAACTAATGATTGGCCATGCTTTCGAGAGAGCCATACTAAGCACAGTGCGAATAGTTACCTGTTTGACCACCGGACTAAACGTCTCTCCACAATCCACGCCAACCTATAGTGTTTTACCATCACCTACTAGACGTGTCTTACGTCTCTCAAAAGAACCGTCAGAATTTTCTTTATGAGTAAAAATCCACATAGAACGAATAATATTGACACTAGGCGGATGGGGCACCAACTCCCATGTCTTATTTACAATAAGGGCATTATATTCATCATCCATGGCCATTTTTCAATTCGGGTCATCAAGGGCAGACATAGGATTACGTGGTAGGGGTGATTTGTTGACATTAGAATTTAGATTAAAATGTGTTTTAGGTTTAAAAATACCACATTGACTATGAGTAATAGGCCATTGACTCAAAATATGAGGGATGTGTTTTGGGTAGGTGGCGGGTCAGGTAAAACTGGACCAGCAGGTAATGGGCCTGTTGGCCCAGTGGCAGAAGGCTGTGATGGTAAAACTAGGCTAGTAGGCAGTGGGCCTGCTGGCTGAAACAGTGGACTCGGGTGGACTACATTTGGGCAAGCAGGCAGTGGGCCTGCTGGCTGATTTTGGTTACGGGACAACTCGAATAAATTGTGGATAATATACGGTAAGAGCTCATCATCCAAAAAACTATACGAACTAGACACGGAATTATATAATTTAGCAAACGGAAATTGGGTTTCATAAAAAATGACATGGCGACTAATTATGCTTTTTTTAGCGGATAAATCAAAATATTTGTAACCACGATGATTAGACGGATAACCCCAAAACACACAAGCGGTAGAACGGACTTGTAGTTTGTTAATTGTAGTAGACGGGAAAAGCGGATATCACAAACACCAAAACATCCTAAGATGAGAATACGAGGGATCCTTATTATAAAGAATTTTAGGGGTGATTGATATGCTAAATCTTTGCTAGGGAGTATGTTAAGGAGGTAGGAAGTCATTTGTAATGCATGATGTCAAAATGATGGAGGTAATGAAGCATGTGCTAGTAAAGTTCGGGCAATATTATTAATGATACAAATTTTTCTTTCGTCCTTCCCATTTTGTGAGGACATATGATGACAAGAAAATCGAAAAGATATGCCATTAGTGTCACAAAATTTCCGAGAAGGCCCATTATCATATTCCCTACCATTATCACATTGAATGTGTTTAATTTCTCGTTCAAATTGGGTACGGATGAAAGCTATAAATTTTAGGAATGTGGAAAAAACTTGAGATTTTTTAGACAAAGGAAAAGTCCATAAAAAATTAGAATAATCATCCAAAAATAAAATATAATAACGATGGCCCAAACAACTCAAAACGGGAGATGTCCATAAATCACTATGAATAATGTCAAAATGCATCGACCTACTAGAAGTAGAGGCTACAAATAGTAATCTAACATGTTTCCCTAGAGGACAAGAATGACAAATATGAGTACTACACGTACTCTTACAATCAATAAAATTATTATTTTTAAGAAAAGAAATAATAGACGAACATGGATGACCCAAACGTGCATGCTACAAAGAAGGAGCAAGAGCGACAAATGTAGAAGGTGTGGCTTGATTTATGGAAATGGTGGTGGTGGTGATTGGATAAAGCTCTCCCCGACTATTACACCTTATTAGAGGTATCCCCGTCGTGAAATTCTTCACAGAAAAACCAAAAGGGTCAAAGTTAACAGAAACTCAATTATCAGTTGTGAATTTTCATACAGACACCAAATTTTTAATTAAGTGTGGGGCATGAAGGACATTTGTTAGGACTAAATGTGGATGTTAGGGGGACAATGTCACACAAGTTGGAATTGAATTTCCATCACCAATAATTATGCCATGATTATTGCTCAAATTAAAATAAGACGAGAGATTACCTTGGGCGGACGTCATATAGGAAGTGACTCCGGTGTCCATATACCAATTTGTGTCCGGGGGATTTAATCCAAGTGTATGCATCACGACCTCAATATCCGTAGGTGTTAGACCAGAAACTGGGTCCGCAGTAGCGAATGCTTGCTAAGGCCGAGGCCCAAGCAGACCAACCTGCTGCTAGGGCCCAACCGACTGCTTGGGCTGGTACTGGGAATTGGGCCTCTGGTTGGCCCAATTCGCTGGATCGCCTGGGTAACTAGGAAAGGCCATGTTGGGCCACTGGCTCAGCAGCCCTACGACCATTGTGCAGTGGCCAAAGTCTGCAGCCAGT
Source organism: Anisodus acutangulus (assembly GCA_029783415.1). NCBI lineage: Eukaryota > Viridiplantae > Streptophyta > Magnoliopsida > Solanales > Solanaceae > Anisodus > Anisodus acutangulus. Next base: position 34,478,415 of record CM056496.1, on the reverse strand, counting down.
GGTGCTGCGGCCCAGGTGGGCCACTGTCGCCACGTCCACCAATGCTTCGACCACCACCACTCCTCCGACCACCGCCACTGCCACCATCACTGCCGCGACCACCACCGCGATTTTTGCCATCGTTTTTCCGATTTTGACCATTTTTACAGCCACCATTGTTACGGATTTGGCTAGAAATGGCCGAGAATGAGTGATGGTCATCAGACGTAGCCATCATCATACGAAATTAACTCCGGTAGCCGCCTTTTTAGCCAAGCCGGCCTCTTCTAATGTAAGCATGGAACGGGCCTGGTAGAATGGTGAAAGATGATTACTTTGACGAAGAAGCGTCACAACGCCATTATAAGCCTTGGATGGGCCTGCAACCATCTAAAGAACGAGACGATCGTTAGTGACGACGCACCAATGTTTTTGAGTTGATTCGCCAATTCCTTCAGCCTTTTACAATAGGCTGAGACATTCGGAAAATCCTCCATATTGACATGGGAAAATTCATGCTCAAGAGTGACGATAAGGAAATTTTTGTTATCTTGGAATATATCACGCACTCGATTCCAAGTTTCCATTGTCGTGGCGTCAGGTTCAATAATCGTCTGCAACAAGTCCATAGAGATAGTGGAATAAATCCACTGGAGTACCGTAGCATCAAGAGTCGTCCATAAACAGGGTCATCATCGGCGGTAGGCACCTTCTCCTTGCCTGCTTCCGTGGGGATGATGTGATGAACGACTTTATGCGAGCGTGCGTGAACTTTAAATAATTCCGTCCACGTCGCGTATTGGACGTTTTCCATCTCAAGAACGATATAGATGTGGTTCTTGATGTTGGACACAGTAAGGGCATGATGAAACATGTTCTTTGAGGTAGACATTATGAAAGAACAAGAGGAGAATAAGGGATTTGGAAGAAAAATTTGGGAGGAAAAAAAAAACTTTGGCCGGTGGCCTGACGGTTGCCGAGAATGAAGAGGGATATGGAAGGTTTTGGGAGAAGGTATTTTCGCCCTAGACTTTTGATACCATGAAAGAAATAATCTCTTTATTTTCATTAATGAAGTGGTCTATATATACAATATACAATCTCTAAATATGGAAAATCATATTCCTACTATAATTCCAATATCCTAATTACTCTTATACAAGACTTCTATAAAATATGGTAAGTAACCTAAATATACAAAAATATACACACATGGTTTCTATCCTGGACAACTAGAAACATAAAAAACCAGGCTTGCCCTTCCACTCGACCTACCTATCAAACAACGTTTATACTAAATTTAACTTAATACTAGTAATGGATAACGTATAAGATTAGTATAGAGAAAGATATTTGAGAAGTGTAGCACAACTGTATGATGTAGAAATATGAGACAAACTCTAGTTGACATAGCAAATCCCAAGTCTTCTTTTTCTTGATTTCCATTTATTTCCCCCATATGCTTTAACAGAATAATTACAACAACAAAAAAAAAAAGTTTAGGCCACACAAATTGTTGAATTGGCTGCACTCGAATATAACTAAAGGAATTTGCAGCCATGATGTAGCATTTAATGATTTTTGACTTATTTGATGTTTTGATACGCATGAAAGGGAATAGGACTCCTATAAGTAAATTCTACTATTCGACACTCGAAAATTTCCCAATTTTAGTAGAAACTTTATGTATCTTCTTCATAGTCTCTTCTAATTATAGAATGTCTGTCTAAAGAAAAAAATATTTTTCTTAAAATAATGACGTCAGAGGTTTTTTTCATGACTTTCAGTAGAAAATTTATCCTATAAAACATGATTTTTCCACATCATTCCCACTGAACTAGCTCACTGAAAAACGCATGGTGAAAACAATTTCTCATTGAAATGCAGATTATTTTGATTTTTTACACCGACATTCAATAGAAAATAGTCGTCAAACATTTTTATGTAGAAAAATAGAGATTTTTCAGCGTATTGTTAATCAGAAAAGTTGAATTCGGTTATTTCTATAAAACGTATAGGTATATATGCCTCCCCCTCCCCTTACCCACACACAAAGGCAAAGGTATGGGAGTTTATTAGTCATTTTCTTCACTGATAACAACTAGAGAATGTGGTCCACATACCGAATCTAGCCAATCTAAAAAATCAGAAGGTTGCTTTTTTAAAAACTTTTACTTTAAAATAATTGTCTAGGAGAACAAGAATTTCATGGATAGAATTAAAATATAGTAGTAGTAAAAATTGGAGAACCATATATTACAATAAAATATAATAAAGAAATAGAAGAAAAGCTTCATATAGTGCATCCATTTACCAACATCAGCAGTCCAGAAGTTTCACTAAAATATTCTTCAGCATCCTCCATATCTATGGAAAAATGCTGAATTTTGTTGTGGGCCAGACTTCTAAATATGACCATTGTAATTTTCCATTGGGAGATAAGTTAGCATTCTATGCTGCATTTTTTTAGATTTAAATTTTGTTGGAAATTGGATTTGGATAACCCATATGGGTCAATCCGGATTCATATGCAAATATTGAAAGTAGGTAAGTCCTAGAGACAACCATTATTATGGACAAATGTACCTTAAACACATTCATATTATTAATAAGATTAATATTTATGACATTTGCAATTATTGAATTATTATTTGATTGTTTGTAATTATTCATTAATGTGCATCCCTTGAGCTTACGTTGTCATTAATAGAGTGAGATATTAATGATAGAGCGTAACTCTAAAACGACATCGACTAATGATCATCGAGAATGGGATATCGATGATATGTTATAAGTCGACATGTGGTCTGTATCAAATTCTTAGAGAATGTAGTATGTCTCACCTACTACTAGTAATGGTTACTAGTGATGGACACATGGATACTTTTGAAAAATATTGGTATACCCTGCTGATAAACTATTTGTTATACATGTTTAAAGTGTTATCAGCATGTGGGAGATGAAGGTCCTTTGACTTGAGGTCAATACGCGCCTTGTTTATAGAGTAATGTACTTTGACCCTGTCCTAAGCTTATACTCCTTATAGGATAAGATACGGCTTGTGTTGGGTGCATTATGATGTAAATTAAGATGGTAGTTGAGCCAAGGATATGATTTATTCCTCGATTGGATATTCGATAGAGCACTCAACTTCTCAGTGATATTAGGTCGACCAAGTCATTGGCCAATGCAAGAGACATATTTAGAATATGATCTAGTTGTCGACTAATATAGATGAGATAAAGTGATCAAACCATTTGGATAGACACATGGCAAATCCTAAGCTTGATCGAGTGTGTCATGAATGAAAGGAATCTATCATCTCACATAAAGGTTATGTTTGCTGGATTCATGTAAACGTACTTCATATATTGAGTTCGGCGTATGACACAGTCTATGAGTTCCGTATGGACCTTAATTGGATTAGTGTCGATATATGAAGGCATATAGGGTCACACTATGCCGATTGTCTCTTCGATCTAAGGGTGTATTGAGAAAGTATTAAATATTCGATTTGTGATCGAGATATTTAAATTGATAATAACTATGTGGTAATTTCTATTAGATGGAAATTATTTAAATAAATCAAAATTAGATTTTGGATTTAATGTGCTGAATATATATATATATATTAAATGAAAACGGAAACAAAATTTTACGTAAGGCACTGCACCTCGGTTTTTGGGCCAGGCTTAGAGCCCAACCCTAATATGATTTGTGACCTAATTTTAACTATAAATACAACACTCCCATTGTTAATTAAACACACACCAATTCTATAAACAAATTTTAGACTTAGAGTCTAGGACAAAACTCTCTCAAACCTCTGCCAAGATTTCCTGGCTTTCTTGACAGAGGAATACACCATAGCATAGTGTTTGCAGTCGAAGGGACAGTCGCGTGTAATCCCTAATTAAAGACTCCAGATTTATTAACCTGTAAGTGTTCATGTTTTATGTTACAGATTTCAATTGTCATATAACTATACAAGTAGAAATTATTGGGGTAAGTAAAACAAAATTTTAAACTTCCGATGTGCCTACTTATATGTTTTGAACCCAACAAATTCCTACAGTAGTATCAGAGCCCATGCTAGTTCAATGGTTATATAACAATTGAATAACATAATAATATGAGTTAAACATAAAATTGGATTAAAACAAGGCTTCTTGAAATCCTACATATCTTGACCAAATGGTTAACCTTTTGATATCACCCTAAATTATCACCTACGCTAAATCGAGGAAGTCATTCCGTTCTAATTCGGACTAAGCCAAGTGCAGATAACCGGTTCATTACGAACATGGTGCACGACGAAGAACGAGTATGAATGGATGATGGTCGATATGTGTGTTATTAATAATGGTGGGTGATGATAAAGGGTCTGTGATTTTATCCCTAAATGTGATTTAGGGCTCGAACGATTTTAGAAAAATCAACACAGAAATGTTTTGTCAGGACGTCGGCGCCGTGACGCTTGCTAAGGTTTCAAGGCGGCGCCGCGACTCCTCGGTGGAGCGCCGCGGCGCTAAATGCATTGCAGAAGCCGAATTTCAGCTTCTGCCTCACTGGCACCGCGACTCTAATGATTAGCGTCGCGGCCCCATCGGTCCAAAAAATAAAATAAAAAATTAGTCAGAATGTTTTACCCATGATTATTATTATACAGTATATTTGATAAGTATATTATTTATGTGCTAAATAATTGTCATTTAGATTACTAGAATAGTGTCCGCAAATAATTGTCTGGGTAGGCGGCGCCCAATTTTTGTTAAACCGCTTAATATCATGCTTGAGTAGGCGGTACCCAATATGTGCTTAGTTATTTGCATGATAATTAAGATGCTTTGTTGGACATAGCATGCTAGAGTTGATCTTGGTTAAAACCCTGAATTAAAATATTCCCTAAAATTTTAATACAAGTCTCATTTAAAATGAACGTGTCGTCTGTTATAATTGATTGTAGTGCAAAATCCTTTTTGGCGATATAAGTATTTATGCCACAACATTTGCTCTAAGTTTACAAGGACTCAGACTCTTTCATAGATGCATGTTAAATGTAGAAGTGGGTGATAAACCTTCATGAGTATTTACACCATAGTATTTGCTCTATAAGACAAAACTCACTTAGATACATAATTACAGTCGCATAACAGGGTTGACTTGCTAAGCTGTCTTGGCGCCACAGTGTCAGACAAACCGAGGGACGCAGATTGTTTGTTTAGTACATTCGGTCAAACATGAGTTATAAATTATTTATAATTAGTTTAGAGACCTACCATGTTGTGTTGTTGAAGTTATCAGCCACATCAAATGCGGAGATAGCATGAACCTGGATCATGGCCCATTATGACCATAATTGATATGAGTCTGTATTCTTCCATGAGGTTGAAGAGTATGTTATAATAGTGGGAGCTAATTAAACTAAATGTCATGTTAATTAGTTAACGAATGTGTTCAATAGAAATTATATTAGAGTTTAATTTCAAGTCTATCTATATCTTCAGTTTATACAAAATGTCGAATCTGTCACTGAAAATGTTGGTCGAGACAAACAAGTTGACTGGATCAAATTACCCTGACTGGTTAATAAATCTGCGATTGGCGTTAAGACTAGAAATAATTGAGTATTTGTTAGACACAGTGTTCCCCACAGTCCATGTTGAAGATTATGATGAGTATGCCTTATTTGACAAGGTGGCTTATCAGAAACATCTAGACGAGGCTACCTCGGCACAATGTGTAATGTTGTCCTCCATGACCTTGGAGTTACATAGGCAACATGAAAATATAGGCCCCAACTAAATGGTAGAACACTTGAAGAGTCTCTATGACTCACAGTCTCTGACAATGGAGTATGAACTATTGAGGGACCTTTTCAAGTGCAAGCTGAACGATGAGGGTCAAGTGTCAGCACATGTTCTGAAGATGATTGGGCTGATAGAAAGGCTGGCTTCGATTGGAATGAATCTGCCTATAAATTTCTCTGTCAACCTGATCCTGAATTCACTCTCTGGTTCATTTGAGAATTTCATTGTGAACTTCAATATGAATGGGACCAAGACAAGTCTTCCAAAGCTTCACAACATGTTGAAGACTTTTGAACTATCTACCTCTAAAGGTAAAGTCGTGCTCATGGTGGGCTCTTCTAGCAAGTTCAAACCCAAGGGTAAGAATATGCAGAAGAAGAAGGGTAAGACAATTGTTGCACCTACATTTATAAAACCTAGAGGAGGTGTTCAGAAGAAGGAAAAGGTAGCTTCGGATGTGTGTCTCAACTGCAAGAAGAAGGAGCACTGGAAGAAGGACTGCACAGCTCCAGGAGGAGGCAAAGCACTAAGTGCTCCTAGCTCTATTGGACAAGGTATGTTTGTCATTGAGATAAATATGTCTATAAATAACTCTCACTGTTGGGTATTGGATACCACATGTGGCTCACACATTTGTAATAATGTGCAGGGTCTGATTGACAACAGAAAGGTTGGACCTTGGGAGGTAGACCTGCGTGTTGGAAATGGAGCACGAGTGGATGCTGAACGCGTGGGAACTTATAGACTAGATTTACCTTCAGGCTTTTGTTTAGAACTAAATAATTGTTATTTTGTTCCCTCATTAACGAGGAATATTATTTCTATCCAATGTTAGACATTGATGGGGTTTTCTCATTTAGTGTTAATGGCAGTTATGTATTATCTTTTAATGGTTTTGTTTGTGGAAATACTCCGCTTGTGGATGGTTTGTATGTTCTAAATTGTAGTCGTGAAATTTTAAATGTGCAAAGCAAACGGGCTAAGATAAGTAATCCAAGAAACCCCACCTACTTATGGCACTGTAGACTTGGTCATATCAATGAATCAAGGATAGCAAGATTAAGAAAGTTAGACTACCTGGAACCATTTGACTTGGAGTCCTATGGTAACTGTGAATCTTGCTTAAGAGGAAAGATGACCAACAAGCCACTTTCTGGGAAAGGGGTGCGAGCCAAAGAGGTACTTGATTTGGTCTATACTGATGTATGTGGGCCATTTTTAACTCAAGCTAAGGGAGGCTTCCCTTACTTCATTATTTTTACAGACGCTTTCACAAGGTTTGGGTATGTGTATCTTATGAAATACAAGTCTGAAGCCTTAAGAAATTCAAGGAGTACAAGTCAGAAGTAGAGAAGTAACTTGAAACAAGTATCAAGACCCTTCGATCAAATCGAGGAGGTGAATACTTAAGTAAAGAATTTCTGGATTACTTGAAGCTTCATGGAGTCCAATTACAATGGACACCTCCTGGAATGCCACAGATGAATGGTGTTGCTGAAAGGAGAAATCGAACCCTATTAGATATGGTTAGATCTATGATGAGTTTCTCAGCTCTACCGACATACCTTTGGGGCTATGCATTGCAAAGCTCAATTTATATTATGAACAGAGTTCCTTCAAAGTCAGTAGAGAAAACTCCATATGAGATATGGAACGGCAAGAAGCCGGCACTTAAACACATGTGACCCTGCATATGTAAAGAAGATGCTTACTGATAAGTTGGAATCTAAAAGTGATAAATATTATTTTGTGGGGTATCCAAAGGAAACTAAGGGATACTAATTCTATCTTCCTGGAGAACATAAGGTCATTGTTTCTAGAAATGCAACTTTCCTTGAAGAAGACTATGTCTACAAGGAACAGAGCTGCAATAAGATAGAACTTGAAGAAATTCAAGAACCACAAGATAACACAGAAGTTGAACCCTTGTCAAAAGACCTAGACAATGATTCAGTGAGAGTATTTGGTGAATATTGGGTATTTAGAGTACGTCCTTCAGCCAGTGGGAGTGCTGTGAGAGATAGTGCAGAAATGCAAGGCTCTCATACACAACCAATGGAAGATGATACAATGATTGTACATCATTCCATTAATGAAATACATGAAAATGATATTCCTGAAAGCTCTCAAGGTGATTGATTGTCCAGCACACAAAGACCTTCTCACAATCAGAATGCAAAAAATACTGAAACGCAGAATAATCAACTCCGTAGGACCACTAGGACCCATCGTCCGCCAGAAAGACTTAATCTCCTTGTTGAAACACACAATGAGATAGATATTCCTGATGACGATGAACCTACAACCTACAGTGAAGCTATGTTAGACATTGATTCGCAGAGATGGCAAGAAGCCATGAAATCTGAGATGGACTTGATGTACATCAATCAAGTTTGGAACTTGGTTGATTTCCCAATAGAGGTTAGACCCATAGGATGCAAATAGGTCTTCAAGAAGAAAATTGATGCATATGGTAAGGTACAGACTTATAAGGCAAGATTGGTGGCTAAAGGTTATAATCAACAGCCTGGGGTCGATTATGATGAAACATTTTCATCTGTTGCGAAAATTAAGTTCATTCGGATTTTGCTTGCAATAGCGGCATACTATGATTATGACATTTATCAAATGGATGTTAAAATTGCTTTCCTCAATGGTAACCTAATTGAGGAGGTGTATATGATACAACCTGAGAGTTTTACATCGAAGACTAAGCCCAAAGCAGTATGCAAGCTACAGAAGTCCATTTATGGACTTAAGAAAGCCTCAAGGAGTTGGAATATTTGCTTTGACAAAGTAGTCAAATCGTTTGACTTTGTTAGAAGCAAAGAAAATCGCTGCATTTATAGTAAGCGCAAGGAAGAGAGTATTGTCTTCATTGTTATATATGTAGATGGCATATTAATAATTAGAGATAATAAGACTCCCATGCAATCAGTCAAAGAATGATTATCCAGCACCTTCATGATGAAGGACTTGGGTGAAGCCTGATACATTCTTGGAATTAGGATCTATAGAGATAGACCTAATAGATTATTGGGGCTGTCACAGTCCATATACATAGACAAAGTGCTAAGATGATTCTCTATGGAAAACTCCAAGAATGGAAGTCTTCCTATGGGTCAAGGAATCAAGTTATCAAAGAAGGATAATCCTTATACTGTTGCAGAACTTTAACACATGAAAAGAATTCCATATGCTTCAGCTATAGGATCTATCATGTATGACATGACCTGTTCGAGGCCAGATGTGGCCTATGCACTTAGTATGACTTGCAAATTCCAGCAGAATCCTGAGAAAGAACACTGGAAAACAGTCAAGAGTATTCTTAAGTATCTTAGACGAACTACAAAATACTTCTTAGTCTATGGTGGACAAGAGAAGCTAGTGCTTACTGGGTACACTGATGCTAGCTTCCAAACAAATCTTGATGACTTCAAATCTCAATCTGGATATGCCTTCATTTTTAATGGCGGAATAGTGAGTTGGAAAATTTCCAAGCAAGCTACAACTGCTGATTCGACAACTGAAGCCGAGTACATTGCTGGATCGGAAGCTGGTAAAGAAGTTGTCACGATATCTGAGTTCCTACAGGAACTAGGGGTTGTTCCAAGTGCCACTTGTCCAATAACGATTTATTGTGACAATACTGATGCGATTGCGCAAGCTAAGGAACCAAGATGAACAAACAGAAACAAACATGTACCGAGGGAATAACACATACTCAGGGAGATGGTGGAAACTGAAGAAATAAGATTAGACTATGTTCCCACGGATGATAATCTAGTTGACCCGTTTACTAAACCATTAAGATTAGTTAAGAATAATGGGCATTTTGAAAACATGGGCATACATCGGAGATTGACTCTAGGTCAAGTGGGAGATTGAAAGTATGTATGTCCTAGAGACAATCACTATTAGGGACAAATGTACCTTGAACACATTCATATTATTAATAAGATTAATATTTATGGCATTTGCAATTATTGAATTATTATTTGATTATTTGTATTTATTCATTAATATGCATCTCTTGAGCTTACGTTGTCATTAATAGAGTGAGATATTAATGATAGAGCGTAACTCTAAAACGACATCGACTAATGATCATCGAGAATGGGATATCGTTGATATGTTATAAGTCGACATGTGGTATGCATCACATTCTTAGAGAGTATAGTATGTCTCACCTGCTACTAGTAATGATTACTAGTGATGGACACATGGATACTTTTGGAAAATATTGGTATACCCTGTTGATAAACTATTTGTTATACATGTCTAAAGTGCTATCAGTATGTGGGAGATGAAAGTCATTTGACTTGAGGTGAATACACGCCTTGTTTACAGAGTAATGTACTTTGACCCAGTCCTAAGCTTAAACTCCTTATATGATAAGATACAGCTTGTGTTGGGTGCATTATGATGTAAATTAAGATGGTAGTTGAGCCAAGAATAAGATTCATTCCTCGATTGGATATTCGAGAACTTTGCAGTGATATTAGGTTGACCAAGTCATTGGCCAATGCAAGAGACATATTTAGAATATGATCTAGTTGTCGACTAATATAGATGAGATAAAGTGATCAAGCCATTTGGATAGACACATGACAAATCCTAAGCTTGATCGAGTGTGTCGCGAATGAAAAGAATTTATCATCTCACATAAATGTTATGTTTGCTGGATTCATGTAAACGTACTTCATATATTGAGTTCGTCGTGCGACGCAGTCTAGGAGTTCCGTATGGACCTTAATTGGATTAGTGTCGATATATGAAGGCCTATATGGCCACACTATGTCGATTGTCTCTTCAATCTAAGGGTGTATTGAAAAAATATTAAATATTCGATTTGGGATCGAGATATTTAAATTGATAATAACTATGGGATAATTTCTATTAGATGGAAATTATTTAAATAAATTAAAATTAGATTTTGGATTTAATGTGTTGAATATATATATATATATATATATATATATATAAAATGAAAACGGAAACAGAATTTTACGTAAGGTGCAGCGGCGCTGACCCGGCAGTGGACCCAGTCAGACTGGCCCACTGCAGCTCGGGTTTTGGGCCAGGCTTAGAGCCCAACCCTAATATGATTTGTGACCTAATTTTAACTATAAATACAACACTCCCATTGTTAATTAAAACACACCAATTCTATAAACGAATTTTAGACTTAAAGTCTAGGACGAAACTCTCTCAAATCTCTGCCAAGATTTCCTGGCTTTCTTGACAGAGAAATACACCATAGCATAGTGCTTGCAGTCGAAGGGACAACCACGTGTAATCCCTAAGTAAAGACTCCAGATTTATTAACATGTAAATGTTCATGTTTTATGTTACAGGTTTTCATTGTCATATAACTATAACAGAAGAAATTATTGGGGTAAGTAGAACAAAATTTTAGACTTCCGTTGTGCCTACTTATATGTTTTGAACCCAACAAATCCGTACTATATATATATATATATATAATAAATTTATTATATTATTATTTAATAAATAAAAGGAAAAAACACAATTGTTAGAAATTTACTTGAACAGTTATATCCTTTCATGATTAAAAGAATATAAGCACGTCTGTTGAAGAAAAATATGCTTCTTTTTCCTCTAACGCACAAACGGCAAACTACTCTCTTCTTCTATGTGAAGAACTTCTGTGGAAGATTCCTGCATTGTTCTTGGAGCAATCTTCTTCTCTGTAATTCAGGTACGGCTTAGACTGTGAACTTTACGGTATAGTTTGTGTTTTATACATGTGATTATACTGTTGACTAGTGAAACAAATATATGAATCTTGGGAGAGCTGTGTGTTCTTAGATTGATTATATTTTTCCATCATTTTTTGTCTGCATACGTAAATGATGTTTAAGTTAGAGGTAAGGTCTGCGTAATCATATCATCCCCAGACTTCACTTGTGAAATTACACGGGATATTTTTTTATTTGTTTGTACGTAAATGATGTCTAAGTTGCTACAAATTCCAAAACAGTGGTTACTATTGAAGGCAAAGCCTAGATAAAGTACATACAATACAGCAAATCAGAACGTTAGTGAATTAAAAAGAGTAAGGTTGATTAACGAAGCTTTGAAAATGTCATAAAATTCATGATCAAATTTATTAAAAAAAAGCGATTTAGGCAGTGCTTAGCGTCGTACTCAACCCAATTGGCAAACTTAGATCCTTATCTTGTTTTGTGCCATCCAGACTAGATTTCAAGCATTAATTGGAAGATTTGTCGTTCCAATTCTATATATATTCACCTTTTGGTTATTACTGTAATATACAGGTTGAGGTCCAAGCAAAATCTCCACCATAATGGTGACATTAATTTTAAGAAAAAAATCCTTAATTATTTTTTGGGGGTTGAGGTTGGAGGGGAGGGTGGGAACATGTTGTTGAAGATAAAGGCCGACCAAGCAAAATCTCCACCATAATGGTGACATTAATTTTAAGAAAAAAATCCTTAATTATTTTTTGGGGGTTGAGGTTGGAGGGGAGGGTGGGAACATGTTGTTGAAGATAAAGGCCGACCACTGAGAGCCCGTTTGGATTTACTTATTACTTTTGATTTATTTTTTGTTATTTTAGCTTAAAAATAAGTATTTAAAATATTTTTTTATTTCACTAAACACTACAAAAATAATTAAAAATTATTTTGGCTTAAAAACACTTAAAATAATTCAATTCACATAGACTCTAATTCCTTCACCCTTAATAAAAAATTTTGATTCGAGCTATGGTAATGAAAGTAGTCTTTGTCGGGAGTGCTTTGCCTTTAAAGTAGGATTTACCGGTACAAATCTGGATTCATCAGACCCAAAACAAATATCGAACATCGAATGTATTTTTTTTTAAAAAAAGACAAAGACATTAGAAGTACTGTTGTTGAGAAAAATAGAAGATTCTAACACTAGACTTGCTTTGTTATAACATGCATATAGAAACATACCGACGATTTCATGTTTGTGGAGAAACATGGAAAAGTGGAGGTGGGGAAAATCGAAAGAAGGAAAAGGACAATACTTAACTCTGCAGTAATGAGAAGTCCATGAAGAGTAAAACTGTGTAGAATCTTTTTACAGATATGGTTGGAATTAGGGAGGGCAACAGATCTGATATGGACCGAATCCTACTAGATTCAGATTCAGATTCAGATCCATTTTTCATACCTGTTTTCAGATCCGGATTCAGATCCATCGGATCCATAAAAATTAGATCCAAATCCGGATTCATCGGGTCCACGGATCGAATCTGGATCCACATGTAAAAAAATTTGTCTTGCTAAAAATGTAATCTTGCTAAGAATTTTTTTTTGAACTGACAAACGATTTTTACTTAGCTAACAGTTTACTGTGTTTCAATTTTGAAATGTTCATATGAGATATTTTGTTCGTTGTCTCATTTTGATTGTGAGCTATTAATTGAAAATGTTGGACACTGACAGTAGTTGTGAAAAATGCTGACTAGTATTTTTACAATGCAGAACTTGCATGTGCTTGAAATCTTCACAAATGAAGTGAATATAATTTTAACTACTTGTCTATGGAGATGTTAGTCATTCACTAATATAACATTGATTTTATTATCGAAGTTACCTCTTTATTTTTTGGTTTTTGAGTTAACGCGGGGATAAATTAAACTTGTTTAGAAAATTAAACTTGCAAGGATGTGCTTAGCAATTTTAAGAAAATACTTATAAAATTACATTCTAGGTTATGAATATATTTAATAAAAAATAGATACATGGGTCGGATCTGGACCGGATACGGATCTCAAATACAAGATCCAGATCCGATCCGTGAAAAATGGATCCGGGTCCAATCCGGATCAGTCGGGTCCAAATTTTAAAGATCCATAGCCTATAAAACGGATCTAGATCCACCGGATTCGGATCGGGTCCAGGATCCACTGTCATCTCTGATTGGAATCCCTCGACGTTAAATATATACGTATTATATTTCAATTTTAAACTTCGAAAATAAATAATTTTTTTATAAGGAGCGTTTATTTCCTTTAGTAGATCTATTTGATACAAATCTAAACTACGAGTTTCCTAGGTGGAAAACCTAAAAAAAAAAGAAGGAAACTATAGGAATGGGCAATATAACTTTTTTCAGACCTAAGAGACACCCATTACTTTGGATTGATAGATAAGAACATATTGAAAATCAAAGGGACCACCGCCTACTTTTTCTTTGTACCTTTTGGCCCTTCTTTGTTCATTTATATTTTTAGATTTTCCCAATTCCCAATTCCCAATTCCCAATTGGATATTCTTATCCTACTTCAAGAAAAGTCAAATCGACACTTTCTCTTAGTTAAGGGGAAAGTTCCGAAGGCGAAATTCCCCACCTGTATCAGAGGCCCTTTAGTCAGGTGGGATGTAAATCGAATGATATGCGTGAGTGGCAGCCCTGCAAGAGAGAGGACCAACGGGACACGAACCCAACAACAACCCTTGCAATATTTCAGCAAAGACTGTCACCACACGGATTCGAACCCGCGACGTCGGAGTGGTTGTACTCCAATCACCTTGCCACTTACCAACTCGCCTGCGCCCCTGGGGGCAAGGCTTGCATTACTAATACCATGAGTTGCTATGTATTACTTGCACATAGCATAATACCAAGTGTTGACACCTAATTTTTACCCTTCAATAATCTTTTTTAATTATTCGGTTTTATGATCTGTATTGTGTATTTGAGTGTTGGTTAATCATGATTAGTGATTGTTTAGTTTGATTTTTAGGTTACTAAACATGTGTTAGTTACTGTTTGAGCCTGTAGGTTTGTGGTTAAACATGTTTAGTTAAGATTAGTCCAAGAGATTTTTCTGTGTTATTTGGATATATGTGGAATGGGTAATTTCTATAAAAGGGAAATATGACAACATTGGAAGTTTTGCTGTTCTTCGGTTTCTATATGAAGTAGCAATAATCTTATTGGGTCTATATTTTCATCCTCTTAAAACTATAAGCTTAAGATTTTGTCTACATACGCAGCAAGTAATATTTTTCAAAGATATTTGTTAATGTTGGGTTTGGTATTGTGATATTTTGCCCAACATATTGTTTTCAGTACTTAGTTAAAATTCAGAAATGTTGAAACAAATATCACGATATTCGGACCAACATTCTGTTAAACTGTTTTGCCTTACTTCACGGACTGAAGCAAATCTCGTGGAATTTTTACCACGATATAAAAGTAACATGGCATGGTGTTTAGGAGCTAATGAAACATGTGAGAAGAACAAGTCAAAGTTGGTGCTAAGCTTGGGGAACAAGTCCAAGAAGTTGAGAATTTTGCTCCATGATCTTCTCCAACAAGTCCTATCGGCTGCCCACCTTTCCCTCAACCTCCACAACCAATCGATGAGCTCTTCAAGGAAGACTCTCTACTGAGGGAAGAAGAGTGAATCGATATCCAGAAAAAGATTGCAAAAAAAAAATCAAGAGAGCTCTCGAGAATTCATATCAGAAAACTGGATCACAAGTGTTGCCTGAGCGTGTCAACAACATTCTGTCCAAAATTATAATTGCTGCTTAGATTCTAGATTTGTTCTTCATTGAAGCAATTATAATGAGATGTTGTCTATGTCTATTTAGATAGATTTTTCAGGCAGAAGTCATCTGCGACTTCAACTTTTTAATTCCTTTTGTATTATCTTGTATTATTGTATAAGAAGGAATTTATTTAATTGTATATAAATATATACAATACTTTCGGTCACTAACCGTCATAGGTTATAAAATCAATATAACCTATGAAAATATTAAACCTTTGTGTTCTTTATTATTTTCGCTGCTATTTACTCTTCAAATATTTTTCTGTTTTATCGAAATGTTGTCACTTGTGTCACACAACATTATTGCCGACATTTACAAACTGCATTGGCATTCGATTTGTTTTTACTCTCAGTTTGTGTTTTATTGTTCCATAGCATACCCCCAGGACCCAACAAGTGGTATCAAAGTCAACACTTAACACAATAAGTGTTTGGTCCTATCATTTGAAGCTATGGATTCGGCTAATCCAAATATTGATAGACTTCTCATTTTAGATGGTACAAATTATGCATATTGAAAGATTCGCCTACGTTCTCACATCAAATCAATTGATTTTAGGGAATGAAGATCTATAACCAATAGGTATGTTGTTCCAATGTTGCCGTCGGATGAGGAATGTGACATTCTTGTTAAACCTGAATCTGAATGGACGGCGGAAGAAACCAATAACACTAGTTTTAACGAAAAGGCCCTAAATGCAATTTTTGGATGAGTTGATTTTTACATGTTCAAACTCATTCAAAACTGCCCTACGACTAAGGATGCATGTGATACTTTGCAAATTCATTGTGAAGGTAGCTCAACTGTTCGTCGTACAAAGCTGTGCATGCTCATGAGCAAATATGAACGTTTAAGGATGGAAGAATCAGATGACATTAAATCCTATTTTGAAAAATTGATTGACATATCTAATGAATGTCAAGTGCATGGTGAACCATTAGCCAACACTCAACTTGTTGAAAAGGCTCTCCGATCTCTTCCTGAAAAGTTCAACTTAAAGATTTGTGTCATTGAAGAAGCTCACAATCTTGCTACTATGGACCTTCATACCTTAATGAGCATTCTCAAAACCTATGAGATGAACATTGAAGAATTTGGTGAAGGTGATAATATTGCCTTACTCACTCGAAAATACAATTCGATGTTGAGAAAGTTTAACAATGAAAGGAATCAATCCAAATATAAACAGCATCAAAGCCAAGGCTTCAATCAAAAGCCCACAAAGTTCATTCCAAGTATTCAAAAAGAAAGTCTACTAAGAAAAGCCAATTTAGATCATACCAAATTTGATCCTAAACAACTAGAGTCTGTGCAATGTCATGCATGCTCGGGTTGGGGTCATTATGCTAATGAATGTGCAAATACTCTAAGAAAATTTGGTAAGAATATATGGGTCTCGCTTAGTGACGATAAATGAGAAGGCGAAGGAGATCAAGAAGTCGAATCACAAGCAATGCTGACCACTGTTTAGGAACATTCACTGTTAGATAATGAAGATGTCGTCTGTAATGTTGCCCCAGATGTCACCACATTTCAGGCAATATCTGCAACAACATCTGCATCTCTAACAACATCTGAAAGGTACATATTCTTTAACTATCCTGATGTTAATTGCTTTAGTGATTTTATTTCTAGTGGTGAGGCTAAGTGTTTGAATCAAGTTGAATGTAACGATGAGATGATTAAGGAATTACAAAATATTTGTCAAGCCTTAATCGTTGAATCCAAGTAACTTGAATCAAAGGCTAAATCTTTAACTCGTGATAATGTAGATCTAAAAGGCACAATAACCCGATTAGAGGTTGCACTTACCAAAAATGATATAGAATTTGGTAAGATTCGTGCAAAACTGGACGTAGCCGAAGCAACCTTCCGTAAGTTCAACTCAGGGACTTCTAAATTGGATGAAATATTTAGCATTAGTAAACCGTCACATACAGGTATTGGGTACCAAATCTCTTTTGAAACTACATGCTCTAGTGTATTTGAAAAAAAATGAGAAAATATGTTTTGTAAAAGAAAAATGAACGAAAGATAAGTTCTCATATATGTCAAAGAATAAGATGTTTGTGTGTCATCATTGTAACTCCACCAGACACTTAAAACCTTACTGTTTCAAACTTCAGAATTCTGTGAGTGAAATGTTTCCTAAAAGACTGTCCAACATCTCGGACAACATTCAAAGCAACATTTCAGAACTGAAAGGTAAAAAATGTTTTAAAAGAGTTTGGGTTCTCAAAATGGATGAAACTTGTAATGTTGCGATAACTGCTTTAAGAACTAACCTTTCAAGTTCTTGGTACTTTGATAGTGGATTTTCTCGCCACATGACATGTACAAAGGAGTTTCTAAAGAAATATGAGTCATTAAATTGAGGTAACGTAACTTATGGAGGTGATAGTAAAAGCAAAATAATTGGAAGAGGAATATTGGATGTTCCTGGATTTTCAGCTTTAAGAAATGTCTTACATGTTGAGGGTTTAATGGTAAATTTGATTAGTATTAGTCAACTGTGTGATGACAATCTTGAGGTAAAATTCAATAAGAATGCTTGTAAAGTTACAAATGAAGCTAATGAATGTGTTATGTCAGGTACTAGAACATGTGATAATTGCTATCTTGTTGCGAGATAAGAAACTTGCAATAATGTCAAGCTCGATGACACAACATTGTGACATCAAAAGTTGGGACATGTCAACTACCGCAATATGGAAAAGTTGGTCTCCTATGAAGCGGTTAGAGGCTTACCCAATCTTAGCCATAAAGGTAAAACAGTCTACAAAGATTGTCTAAAAGGTGAGCAGACTCGTATTTCTCATAATGTTGTCGAAAATGACGGACAACATTCAGGTACGTCTCACTGTTTTCAGTTATTGTACATGGATCTTATGGGTCCAATTGAGGTAGACAGTTTAGGAGACATGATGTATTCCTAGAATTAGGAACTTGTTCTATTCTCCTATTTTTCGGATTAGATCCGACCATGGAAAAGAATTTGAAAATAGCTACTTCGCAAAATTTTGTGAGAAAAAAAGAATTTTCCATGAGTTTTCAGCCCCCAAAATACCTCAACAGAATGTGGTGGCTGAATGGAAGAATAGAACATTGCAAAAATGGCTAGAGTTATGCTTAGTTCTAAAAAATTGTCAAAACATTTTTGGGCTGAAGCTTTAAATATTGCTTGTCACATCACTAATAAAGTCTATCTAAGGCCTGGAACAAAGATGACACCCTATGAGCTAATTAATGAAAATAAACCTAACTTGCGTTACTTTCATGTGTTTGGGTGTATTTGTTACATTTTAAATGATAGAGATCATTTGGAAAATGACTCTAAGAGTGATAAAGGAATTTTTGTTGGATATTCACAAAATAGTCATGCTTATCGAGTGTACAATTTGAGCATCAAAACTGTACAAGAGTCTGTAAATATCATTTTTGATAATTTTTCTGATCTTACAGGATATACAACTGAAAATAACATTACAGTTTCAGTGGAAAATGTGCAAACTGCTGAAGAACCAGATATTGCCCCAAATGTTACCACATCAGAAGCAACATTTGAACCTGAACCAGAGATCACAGAAGGTGCTAATGAGGAGTCTAATGCTGAATTGCTAGATCACGTTCGAAGGGACCCCTCATCAAGGATTAGGAAGAACCATCCAACAGGCTAGGTGATAGGGGGAGTTTTTTAGGGAATGAGAACAAGAGGGAAATAACCACTCAATTATAGATATATGGTAAGGTATGTGTGTATGTCTACCATATACCAAAAGGTTAGTCTTTCTTGTTTTATATCTACTTTAGAACCAAAAAATATTTTAGAAGCATTTAAAGATGATTTTTGGATTCAAGCAATGCAAGAAGAGCTTAAACAATTTTCTCGAAATGAAGTATGAGACTTAGTTCCTCGTCCAAATAATACAAATGTTATTGGAACTAAGTGGATTTTTCAAAAATAAATCAGATGAATTGGGAACTGTTATTAGAAACAAAGCTCGTCTAGTTGTACAAGGCTATACTCAGGTTGAAGGAATCGATTATGACGAAACCTTTGCACCTGTGGCTAGAATTGAATCAATTAAACTGCTTCTTGCAATTGCTTGTTTTCTAAAAATCACTTTACACCAAATGGATGTAAAAGGTGCATTCTTAAATGGTTTTCTAGATAAGAAAGTTTATGTTGAACAACCAAAAGGATTTGAAGATCCTCACCATCCATACTATGTATACAAGCTCAAAAAGGCTTTGTATGGGTTAAAACAAGCTCCTCGTGCATGATATGGTCATCTAACTAACTTTCTCCTTGAATTTGGTTTTAATTGTGGCGAAGTTGATCGTACTTTATTCATTAAACATCACGGTGTAGATATTATTATTGCTCAAATCTATGTAGATGACATAATCTTTGGTTCGACCTCACAGTCCTACCTAAAGACATTTGTTGAAGAAATGTCATCGACATTTGAGATGAGCATGATTGAGGAACTAATTTTTTTCTTAGGCTTGCAGATTAAGCAAAGTGAAGATGAAATCTTCATCTCCCAAAGCAAATATGCCAAGAATCTAGTTAAGAAATTTGGATTGGAGAATGCTAAACAGATGAAAACTCCAATTGGATCGTCGCAGAAGATATGTAAGGATAATGTTGGTGAAAATGTCGACCAAACATTGTATCGATCCATGATAGATAGCCTTCTATATCTCACTACTAGTCATCCTACTATAATGTTTAGTGTTTGTGTTTTTGCTCGATTCCAAGCCTGTCCCAAAATTTTCCACTTAAATGTTGTGAAACGTATCATTAGATATGTTGCCGGTACATGTGAGTTGGGAATTTGGTATTCCAAAGACACTAATCCTAATTTAATAGGGTATAGTGACTCGGATTGGGCTGGTGATGTGGAGGATAGAAAGAGTACAAGTGGATGGTGTTTTTACCTTGACAATAACCTTGTTTCTTGGTACAGTCGTAAACAAAATTGTGTCTCACTTTCAACTGCTGAATTTGAATATGTAGCAGCTGAAAGTTGTTGTTCTCAGTTAATATGGCTAAGACACATGTTAGACGACTATGATTTTTCAAGTAACGTTTTAGTTTTGTATTGTGATAATTTGAGTGCTATAAATATTTCTAAAAATCCAGTTCAGCACTCACGTACAAAACATATTGATATTATACATCACTTTTTAAGAGATTTGGTTGAAAAATAGCTAGTTCAAATTGAACACGTTGACACTCTTCATCAACTAGCTGATATTTTTACAAAAGCTTTGGACCATGAGAGATTTTCTAGTTTGAAGAAATCTCTTGGTCTTTGTAATCTCTAAAAAAACATTTTTGGTGAATGTCGGCTAAAATGTCTCTAATATTTCGGGTGACATTTACCTATGTCATATCAAAATCTGATTATTGTTAATGTATAATGCATTATTTTTTGTCACACAAGCATGATGATCCTTCAATAAGAACATGACATCAAAGTTATACTGTTCTATACGATGATATTAGATATCATAAAAAGGGAGTATCAAAATAAGGCAAAGCCTTTACAAAATTTTGGCAACTCTGCAAAATAGGCAAAGCCCTGAAAATGATATCGTTCCTATTTTATAGGAGTATCAAGTGCTTCAAAAGGATTTTTGAGAATATTAAATAAGTATTCTTAATTTTTTACACGAAAATCTTTTATATGTGTTTTATGATTAGATCAAGGACACGGTGAAAAAATGTTACATTGGTCCAGTGGTTAAACTCATAAATATACATATAAAACGTGTCTTGATTTGTTGCCAAAATGAAAAGTTCATGCGGGATAATAATGCAGGTGTTGTCCAAAATGTTGTCAACATTGTTGTTGACATTTTCAGATAAAGATATTTGTTGGGATGTTGATCGTAACTGACTCAAGAAAATAAGTTTTTCTTCCTTATTTTTATGCCCATTTTTTTAAAATTGGAATTCAAACTTCAAAAGGATAATATTAGATTCCAAATAAGATGTCTATCCTTTTATCCCAAAATCATAGGTGCAAGTTATTGAATAAATATCAAACACCTAAAATTAAGGAATTTTTGTATTTTAAAAAGCTTGCCAAGAGTATAAATATCTATTTATTTGTTCTTCTTTTTAACATTCTGTTTTTTTTAATTAAAAAAAAAGGAAAAGATCACATCACATCGGTTTAATCCCTACCAAATCGATGGATTCTTCACTTTGTTCTTCATCCAAAAACTCCAAAACTCCTAAACCATCTCCTCCAAACTCTCCAATGGAAACCTCATTGATGTCAACCCCAATGTCAGCCACCACCAACAACACACCCATGAGTACCAGTCCACCACTCTGTACACCCATTATTCTTAGTGGAGATCAAGTACCATTAGAAATCAGCTATTCAGGGGATGATAATAACCCCATTGATGTTGATTCCACTTCAGATTACTCCACACTAGGCAAGAGGACAAGTTCCTCCTCCTTTCCTACTCGAAGGTCAGGTAGGGTATTTGAGAGAACTGTTCAACAGGAACCAGTCACCAAGAAATTGAGATTTGAAACTGAGGGTCCTGCTTGCTCTAGCAGTGAGACAAAGGACATGGACTTCGAACTATCCTCTGAAGACACCGAATGAGAACCTGAAGAATATGTTGCTCCTGAAGAACCTGCTGATGTGCCACTGAAAACTGCTGCTGAACAACATGATGTGCCACGTGAAAGGGAAATTCCTGACGAGACTCCACTGAAGCAATTTCTTCCGAAAGGAGTTCCCAGATTTATAAGATCAAGTGTTATCCTAGATGTTTCCCCAGATGCCACAACATCTCAGGAAATATTTCAGCCAACATCAGAAGAGGCACAATCTCCTACTTTCTCCAGCAAAGCAGAATCAGATTCTGACATTAAGGTATATATCTACTTAGACAACTTCTATACTAAAACTAATTCTGAAAATTGGAACTGGTACAAAAATAGAATCATCAGGTCTGAAAAAATATTAGACATTACCTCTTGCTCAGAATATGGCTTGGTCGAGTTCTTAAAAGAAAGACAGCTCCTAAAATCTGTTACTAACAAATGACCATATGTTGATAAAATAGTCAGGTTGTTTTATGCTAATTTGGAGTTTGTTATAGAAGATACCAACTCAAAGAAATTTGGGAAGGTATATCTCTGTAACGAATGTATTCTTTCACACCGACTGTAATAAACCAATGTATGGGACTAAATGCTGAGAAAAATGATAGAGAAACAGATCCTGTAGTGGATAATAGAGATGAAGTAATTGAGTACCTTACAGGAGGTATAATGCATAAGTGGATCTCGAGATGTCCTGCCTCTAAGTTAACAGCCCTGTTTGCCACTCTTCACAAAATTGCTATACACAATTGGCTCCCTTCAATGAATGAATCAGTTGTAACTACAGAACAAGACACACTGATGTACAAAATTGGTAAAGGGTTGAGAGTTGATCTGGGTAAAATGATCTTTCATCAAGTTGTCAACTTGGCACAAAAAGAATCAACCTCAATACTACCCTTTCCCTCTTTAATATACAAAGTTTTAACTAACCAAGGATTTCAGCCTAAGAAAGAGGACATATTAGGGAAGAATCTAGAGTTGTACACAGTCAATAAAGCAGTTTTGAAAAGTAAAGACAGAGTCATTGATTTACCCTGGAAATTGGAAGGAAGTAGTATAGATGTTGGCAGAAATGTCACCAACATTTCTGGTAACACTAGTCCATGACAGTCTCCAATGTCCACTGAATGGCTTGTGAGTCAAAGTGCAAAGATCAACCACCAAATATCTGAGGTTAATTCTATGATGAATGCTCTGATTCAAGCCAGAGACCACTTCATGTTGTTGCTTTCTTCACAAAAAAGGGGAGAAAATGATGCTGGTGAAGCTGAGGGAAACAGAGAAAGTACTGATGCATGGGGAGCTGAAGAAGAAGGTTAGTAGATGATGTTGGTGCAGAGATGTTGTCATGCAAAAGTAGAAAGCGGATGGAAGCTACTACTAATGCATAACAAGCAAGGGAGGAGCTGCTGCTAGTGCTTATGAATGGTTGCTGATTGGTGACTGAATTGATTTTTAGTCGGTTGAAAATTTGGGATGTAATTAACAATGTTCTGACAATTTTTTTTCTTCTTGGATGATGATTTGTGAATGCTTAACTTTCTTATTTCTTCTAATCCTATAAATTATGTGCTTATCCATGTTTGTGCTAATATTGTATCTTATATAATGTTATACATTGGTATACATATATTGTGTTTGTATACCACCACAGGTTAATGGGGAGCGTTATTGTACTCATAGATGTTGGGACAACATTTATGACATTGTCGTAAGTCACTTGCACATATTAGAATAAGTTTTGTGAAGAAAGGCAAAAAGGGGGAGAATGTTAATGTTGGGTTTGGTGTTATGACATTTTGCCCAACATATCATTTTCAGTACTAAGTTAAATTTCAGAAATGTTGGAACAAATGTCACGACATTTGGACCAACATTCTGTTAAACAGTTTTGCCTTACTTCACGGACTGAAGCAAATCTCGTGGGATTTTTACCACGATGTAAAAGTGACTTGGCAAGGTGTTTAGGAGTTGATGAAACACGTGGGAATAACAAGTCAAAGCTGGTGCTAGGCTTGGGGAACAAGTCCAAAAAGTTGAGGATTTTCCTCCATGATCTTCTCCAACAAATCCTATCGGCTGCCCACCTTTCCCTCAACCTCCACAACCAATCGATGAGCTCTTCAAGGAAGACTCTCTAGTGAGGGAAGAAGATTGAATCGATATACAGAAAAAGATTGCAAAAAAAATCAAGAGAGCTCTCGAGAATTCATATCAGAAAACTAGATCACAAGTGTTGCCTGAGCGTGTCGACAACATTCTGTCCAACATTATAATTGTTGCTTAGATTCTAGATTTGTTCTTCATTGAAACAATTATAATGAGATGTTGTTTATGTATATTTAGATAGATTTTTCAGGCAGAAGTCATCTGCGACTTCAACTTTTTAATTCATTTTGTATTATCTTGTATTATTGTATAAGAAGGAATTTATTTAATTGTATTTAAATATATACAATACTTTCGGTCACTGACCGTCATATGTTATAAAATCAATATAACCTATGTAAATATTAAACATTTGTGTTCTTTATTATTTTCGTTGCTATTTACTCTTCAAAAGTTTTCTGTTTTATTGAAATGTTGTCACTTGTGTCAGACAACATTATTGCTGACATTTACAAACTGCATTGGCATTCAATTTATTTTTACTCTCAGTTTGTGTTTTATTGTTCCATAGCATACCTCGGACCCAACAATATTTTAGAAGGACTACCATTCATTATCATAAAGGACTAATAAGTACATGTGTCAATGGTTGTTTGATAACGGATAGAATTGATCAAATTGAATTTTACCGAACTCATAAATATGTTTTTTGGCTACCTTAGGTTTGGATATAAATTTACCGTCGTATAGAAGAATTAGAGAAGATTTTAAATTTTATAAAAGATAGCGGTGTCAAACTGACTAAATTATGTGTACGGAATATATTTTATATATCAAATTAAAATAACGAAGAACTAAAAAATTTATCCTGCACATCGGTCTTGGGGCGAATTCAGAAAGAAATGACTACAAGTAACACTAAGTAGGCGTTTGGACATGAGATGAATTTCAAATCATGATTTTAAAAAATTTAAATGTAAAAATGGATCCATAAATTTATATTTTATAACAATATATTCATAAATTGGTAGATATATTTACCAATTGTGTTTACCAACCATTTATATCAAATATTAAAATATCTACAAGTTGATCGTATATTTATAACAAAAATACTCTTACCAACCATGTGAGAGGATTATATTAAAGAGTAGTTACACTACAATTCATGTTCAATTTTTCATTTTAATGAACTACAGTTTGATCAATTGATGTTGTATTTTTTAGAAATGTCTTCTAATAACGTATTAATTTTGTTATGAACTATGATTTGTTCATTTGGTGAGATTGTATAGAAATTGAGAAAGTTTTGACGATTTTTACAACTTGTAAGTTTTTATGTCTATAAGAAAAAATACAACTTAAGAAATTCAAATTGCATGTCCAAACAAAACTTCAACTTCAAATCATCGTGATTTCATCTCATTATTTCAAATCATGTCCAAACGGCTCCTAAAATCCACTCCAATATTATCGAAACTAAATTGGTTCATTTTCAGCAGCAAGCTACCAAGGATATTTTTTCTATTGTCCCCCCCCCCCCCTCTTTAAGTCTTTGTGATATTTGAGTCTTATATCAAGTTAATACGATCAAACTTGAGTGTGAACACTTATGAATCTGAAGTCTGAACAAGTCAATGTGGAGTCTGGAAAAAAATTTGAAACTAAGAGATCACATAAAAAATGGGCTTTACTCGGTCCGGTGGGCAGCACATGTTGGCCACTACCCGAGAGACGTTTTGAATCCTTGTTAGAAATAGATAAATTAGGACAAAAATAAAAAACAGAATGAATGATAACTCATTGCATGAATTAAAAAAAAAATACATCGCTATTTATAGGTAATTAATAGGAATAAAATAAGCAATTTGACAACTTTCTCATAGATCCTAAACTAAAAATAAAATTAATATTTTAGATTTAATGTAAAGGGAAATTCGCATAAATACCTTATTTTGGGTGGTCTTTAATTTTTGCCCTTTATCTAAAACTCCCGGGTTCCGGGTCGCCGCTCAGGAAAAAACTAAATTTTTTTTGCAAGGCATAGTTTGGAGTTCGCAAAGGCAAACTCTGCCTTGCAAATTCAAACTCAACCTTGCGATTTTATTTTTTATTTTTGACTGAGCAGATGTTCGAATCCGAAATCTTGGGATATTTTTGAACAAAAAGAAAAAAATTAAAAATACCAAATTTGAGGGGCAAAAATTAAAGACAATGTCTTTGAAGGACAATCCGCGCCAAAAAAAAGGTAATGTAAATCCTAAACCATAAAAAATTTATGCAATTAATGTAGAACCTAAACTAAAAGAAAAGTACATTATTCTATAATTATTATTTAGAATATCTCTAAAAATATTCTACAATCATTTAGAAGATACTTCATCTATAGATGTTCCAACACTAGATGTTCGGGAAACTATTTGAGAAAAAACTTCTCAAACAAAACGTATCTTGTTGGTGTTTTTTTATTTTTTTTTTTAAAATAATTTTATTTATTTATTTTGAAAAATCACACAAACATTTCCATAGAAGTTCACAAAGTTTTCTAGACGTATTGCCAAAATTTTGAAAGACATGTCTATGGTTGAGGTACTCATAATATATTTCTACAATCTCTACAAAACATACATACTTGTCAGGGTTACTCTTCTTAAGACTTGTCACCTTCAGTTTATTGTCATAGAAAAAGACACATTATTTTAGTGAGAGAAATTAAATTAAATGGAAGAGAAATTAAAAATCGAAAAACTACAAGCTTTTCTTTATCTCAGGTTCTTGCCATAGCTCTTTGAAGCAAACACTAATACAAAAATTAAGGATGTCAAATAATTGGATTAAATTTGAACGGATCAAAATAAGCTGAGCTTAAAGTTTAGTGGGCTGAATGATTGGGCCTAAAAATGGATCATAACTCAACTCGTCCAATTCTTATTAAGTTTTATTTGATCTTTTATAATTTTAAGTGCCTAATAATTTTTTTATTGTGACTATTTAAAATATCAAACAAAAAAAAATATGCTTTTGAAAAATATATTGACAAGGTTTTTCATAGGTCAATTTACACTATATATTAACCCAATTTTGAGATGGAGTTTATTGGACAGATCAAAATGAGCTCAACCAATAAATGAGTGGGTCAATAATCCGTCTGAAATTAAACAAATTGGGCGGGACATTTTTTCATGTGCTAATTTTATCAGGTCATTTGCACTTTTTCCCTATTTGTGTTGGTCTTTAATTTTTATCCTTCAAAACATACAACTTTATTACGGGATATAAATATTTTCGCATCATAATATTTCTCAAGTTATGCTTGATCCCGCATAAGTTCAATTTTAAAGGAAAAACATTATAGATCAACCTATTTGACGGGTGAACTGCGCAAATTCTTTTAAAATTTTGTCACCCCATAAAAAATCAACCCACTTGAAGACAAGCAAAGAGCTTTTAGCAAAAGCCAAAACATGATTTGATTAATATTTAGGCATGTCAATTGTCATTACCTTCACAACAATTAATTGGAAAAGATATATAATTGTGTCCAAGTGTGCAACAAAGAAACATTAAATTAAATATCATTATCAATTCAATAAGATGAGATGAGATGAGATTTCTTATCTTTCTGCCGGAATATTGGACTCTTAATTTGTAAGTCTAAGAATCTTAATCACTAATGAGTACTTTCCCAGTCACATTTTATACAACATTAATACTACCACAATTTTGGAAGTCAAATATCTCTAGTGTCGATTTTTAAAACATGATAAAGATATTCATAAGGGATATTAGCGAGTTTCATTTCTCAATTACTGATAATTTCTAATTCTAGTTCTTGTATTATATGACTAAGCATATTTTATTTTTAATGAATTAAATTGTGTGTTTTGATCCTTTTATATAGGAAATAAGTTATACTTGAGACTTTTTGTTGAATTGAATTGTCCTCACATATGAAATATCATTACAAACTTAACATAAAATCTGGATTAATTAAACGATGAGATGGTCAAGAGTTTGTGAAATTTGTGAAAATTCATAGGAGAAACGATCAAAACTATACATTTCAAATAATTGATGATGTTAAACATTCTTAGCGAGATATTCTAAAAACTAAAATAAGAAATTATCGATATTTAAGAGGTTAAAATCGCAAATTGCCCATTCTTGATTATAAAGTCTTTATATGATTTAACACATGACATTATCTCTAAATACGTAATATCTATTTTAAAAGATTGAGCATCAAATTTGAATTCATAAAAAGATTTAGATATTGACTCTTGTACTCCAAACTTATCAATCTTTATATCGTTCCTCGATATCTCTTCAATAAAAATCTGGGGGGAAAATCTGATTGTTCACCAGCAGCAACCACTATTTAGGATTAGATATGTCTTAATTATAATTCATTGAATAGGCATATTATATATAACATACATAAGATTTTTAAAGATGTCACAGTAAACAGATAGATTATGAGAATTAGGGTAAGTTAGGTACCCTTATCCTTTTCTGTTTATATCAGATACAGACATTACAATCTGTGAGCTATTTACCCTCTTGCATTTATTTATGTTGTGGCTAAACCATACTATTTATTGCGTGAGAAGAAAGTATAATGTATGATGTATCGGAGGACTCATGAGATTACTATAGGATGAAACATTATTTTTTGTGAAGGGGAAAGTCCCGAAGGCGAAACCCCCCATATGTACCAGAGGCCCCTTGGCCAGGTGGGATGTAAATCGAGGGATATGCGCGAGTGGCAGCCCTGCAAGGGAGAGGACCAACGGGACACGAACCCAGCAACATCTCTTGCAATATTTCAGCAAAGATTGTTACCACACGGATTCGAACCCGCGACGTCCAAGTGGTTGTACCCCAATCACCTTGTCACTTACCAACTCGCATGTGCCCTGAGGGCAGGATAAAACATTATTGGTAGGGTAGGTTGTGGCTGCATGTGCCACATGCATATTAATTTATCATGTCTGTAATTAATTATTTCAGTAGCCTAGACATACATGAGTTTTTTTTTTTTGTGTCCGCCTCGCTGTTCCGTATCTTTGGGCCTGACTAATGCAAGTTTGACTTTGAAAGGGGTAAAATGCATTCTATTAAAAATGTTTTCGTTTTTAGGGTTCAAAACAAAAATCTCTAATTAAAGATAAAAAGATATTTATCATCTCACCATATTGTTTAGTGGTGTACATGAATCACCGGGGAGACTTTGTTTACTGCTAGTAAAAGTAACCTGGGAGGTAAACTTCACTAATTCGAGTGTAGTAAAAACTAGATTTGAAAAAAAGAAAGAATAATACAACTAATATTTGAAACTGGATGAAGTATCTTTTATTATTTAACAATATCTATGAAAGATTGTGTATTATTGGATCAATCCAAAATAATAAGTAAGCTCTATTTGCATTGTGCCACTTGCTGTGGGCAACAAACGAGTCAATTGAGTTAATTTCATCAATCAACATTAGAAACTGACTACTTTTTTAACTTATATCCAAGTATTACTTCATTGAAAGTGAGTCATTTTACATTTATTCTTGTTTCTGCATCCCTGAAACCTTATTACTATTTGCAACCTACGAACACTGCCAAAGATGGGTCATTGGCAGTCAGTGGCGGAACTTGTCCAAAATAATAAGGGGAGCGGTAACTATTAATTAAAATATTATAATTGAAATTTATAAGAACAAAATATAATTTTATCAAAGATTCAAAATAACATCAACACAATAAAAATATAATATATAAAAGAAAAGACGTGCCTAGAATTAAAGTGCTGCCTTTCGTTCTTTTAAAGACTTGAAATCATTAATAATTGAATCAGAACTAAAGCTTTCAGCTATTTCTTTTTCAATACAAACCATCATATGCTTATCTCTATTGAGGGATACTTTTCAACTTGACATTGATACGAACCCCAATTGATATAAGCTCTTCGAACTTCATCTCTTCGATTCACTGGATATTTCCAAATTTGGGGACGCTTTTCGGGGTCACGTTCTAAACAATTGACATCAAATTCATCCATAGTGACTTTTTAAATCTTGCAAGGTTGCTCATCCAGTTGAACCGTTTGATCATCAGAATGGTATTTTTCAAGTGTCGATGTTGAAGCTATACAATTTTCATCTTTGTTGGAAGCTTTCCTCTTGAAAAATGCATCAATTTTCTTAAGTTTGACCATCGTACCACTCCTAAAAAAATACATAAATCAATTATCAAAAATAACATCTAAATCTGAAAACAGAACTAAGTCAGAGAAATTCGGCTTTTAAAGCCTTAATCTGTTAATTCCACTCCCATAAGCCCAAAATAGTCTCGTATATGATTAAACAAACATAAAGTTGTAATCTTTTGTTGATTTAAAAGAAACCCATATCAAGAATTACCCATTAAAACTCATATCATGTATATTGGAAACAACATGTAATTGCTTATGATGCAAGTATGCATCCAAGGCATACTAGATTTATGTTTTGTAGAAGAGAAAGAGACCCAAATAAATAAATAAATCTTCTGCAGTTAAGTATTACCAGAGATGGAGAGACAAGTGGAGAGAAATAGATTGTGAGAGAGTGGAGTCATGCTGCGAGTGTGAGTTCGTGAGTCGCTGGTGTCGCCGAGAAAGTGACGAGATTTAGGGTTTTTAAATAGTGAGTAGTATATATAAAAAAAATTGAGTTTTTTGAGGGGGGCACAGCTCCCCTCCGCTCCTACCATAATACGCCATTGTTGGCACTTTTCCCCCTATTTTGTGTTGTTCCTTAATTTTTCCCCTCATAACAAACAACTTTTTCGCATGGCATAAATTTATATTTCGGATCATAGTATCCCAAAGGTTATGCCCCGCACCTTTAAAGTATTTATGCCCCGCTAAGCCTAAGTTCGATTGCTAATGGAAAAAAAATCCATTTGAAGGACAAAAATTAAAGATTAGCCGTTTGGAGGGAAAAAGTGCAATCTTTTCGCAAAGATATAGTACAAGATAAATAGTGTTATAAAATGATAGCAATAGCAATATAAGATAAGAGATGTAGACAAAGAAGTAGAGAGGAGGAGGAGATTTTCTTCTTATTTCAAGTGTATGTTGGTCTACCTTCAAAGGTGAATAACATCTCAATTTATAGAATGAAACCACCCAATGGAGGTTACAAATATTAAGTGCCCAAATTAATAGGTACATGTAACATATAAAAGGTTAGTGAATGTGTATGGACATCCATACAAAGGATATGTATTTCATAACACTCCCCCTTGGATATTCATAGATAATGTGCCTCGTTAAAATCTTACTAGAAAAAACCCAGTGGGAAAAAATTATAGTGAAGGAAAAATAGTACACATTCTAATAATACATATTTTGGTTGCCTCATTAAAAATCTTACAAGGAAAACCCAGTGGGACAAAACTTTATACGGAAAAAAGAGTACAATATATATTAACTCCCTTGATGAGAACTTCAGGCCAAGGGCTTGAGTCTTCATATTCCAATCTTGTGTACCATCTTCTCGAAAGTTGCAGTTGGCAGAGACTTAGTGAGCAAATCCGTCATATTATCACTTGAACAAATATGTTGCACGTTGATATCACCATTCTTTTGGAGTTCGCGTGTGAAGAACAACTTTGGTGAAACGTGTTTTGTCCTATCTCCTTTTATGAATCCTCCCTTCAATTGAGCAATGCATGCTGCATTTTGTTCATATAAGATTGTGGGTATTTTGTCACGTTTCAAACCACATTTTTCTCGAATGAGATGTATCATTGACCTCAGCCACACAACTTCTCGGCCTGCTTCATGAATTGCTATTATCTCAGCATGATTTGAAGAGGTCGCCATGATAGACTGCTTTGTAGATCGCCAGGATATGACAACACCCCCCACATATAAATACATAGTCTGTTTGAGATCTAGCTTTGTGTGGGTCAGATAAATACCCTACATCATCATAACCAACAAGATCGGGACTGCAATTGTTAGAGTAAAATAAGCCCAAATCGACAGTCCCTTTTAGATACCGCAATATGTGTTTAATTTCATTACAGTGTCTCCTTGTAGGAGCACAACTATATCTTGCTAATACATTAACTGAAAATGCTATGTCAGGCCTCGTGGTATTGGCAAGATACATTAGTTCACCGATTGCACTAAGATATGGTACTTCAGGACCAAGAATTTTCTCATTCTTTTTTTGTGGTCGGAATAGATCTTTATTCACATCAAGTGATCTAACAACCATCGGAGTACGTAATGGATGTCCTTCATCCATATAAAATCATTTCAACACTTTTTCTATATATGCAGATTGATGGACAAAGATACCATTTGTCAAATGTTCAATTTATAAACCAAGACATAATTTTGTCTTTGCAAGATCTTTCATCTCAAATTCCTTCTTTAAATAATCAATCGCCCTTTTGAGCCCTGTTGGAGTTCCAATGAGGTTTATGTCGTCAACATATACAATAAGTACTACAAACTCCGATATTGTTTTCTTTATAAAACACATGGGCAAATGACATCATTTGTATAGCCTTCCTTTAACAAATACCCACTAAGGCAGTTATACCACATGCATCCGGATTGCTTTAAACCATACAATGATCTTTGCAATCGGATTGAGTGCATTTCTCGAGACTTTGAACTACATGCTTCAGGCATCTTAAATCCTTCAGGAATTTTCATATATATTTCATTTTCAAGTGTTCCATAGAGATAGGCTGTAACCACATCCATTAAGTGCATCTCAAGTCTCTCATGGACAACAAAACTAATGAGATAACGGAATGTTATTGCGTCCATAACAGGTGAGGACATCTCTTCATAATCGACGCCAGGCCTTTGTGAAAATTTTTGTGCAACAAGGCATGCCTTATATCTTTGTATCTCATTTTTATCATTTCTTTTTGGCACAAAAACCCATTTATAACCAATAGACTTAATACCATTAGGTGTTTGGACTACAGGTCCAAAAACTTTCCGTTTGGTAAGTGAGTTTAACTCTGATTGAATTGCCTCTTGCCATTTTAGCCAATCACATCTTTCTCGGTATTCTTTAACAGATTGGGGTTCAAGATTCTCACTATCTTGCATAATTCTAGTTGCAACATTATAAGTAAAAACATAATCCACGTTTATTTTCAAGCAATTCAAATTAGTCCTAACCTCACTTGGATTTATTGATATTTTTTCATTTTCTTGAGGTTGAGTGAGGCTCATTGATTTCTTCAAAAATATCAAGATTGATCAAATCTTGCATTCTTTATGAGATTCTTTCTTAGTATCATCTTGACCATTTATTTTTCTTTTTCTAGGATTTCGATCCTTAGAACCCAATGGTCTACCATGCTTCAGGCGTGCTTTGAACTCATTTGCCATGACACTAGTAGATGGTCCTACAGGGACATCAATCCAAATTGGGACATTCTGTGCAGGGATATGTGATTTGGTAATCCTTTTCAAATCTGTAAATGCGTCTGACATTTGATTTGCTAATTTCTGCAAGTGAATAATCTTTTGGACCTCATGCTCACAAATAGAAGCACATGGATCAAGATGACACAGTGATGGACTGTTTCATAAAATTTTCCTTTTTATTTTATTATTCTCTCCCCCTAATTTCGGCAAAATTTTCTCATCAAATCGACAATCAGCAAATCGAGCAGTGAACGTATCTCCTTTTAATTGTTCAAGATAGCGAATAATGGAGGGAGATTCAAACCCAACATATATTCCTAACTTTTCTCGGGGCCCATCTTGGTGCGATGTGATGGTGCTACAGGCACATATATGGCGCATCCACAAATTCTTAGATGAGATATATTAGGTTCTTGGCCCAAAACCAATTGCGACAGAGGAAATTTATGATAATTTGTCGATCTGAGACGCATAAGTATTGCTGCATGTAAAATAGTGTGACCCCAAACATACGTGGGTAACCTTGTTTTCATAAGTAATGATCTTGCTATCAACTGCAGACGTTTAATTAATGACTCTGCAAGGCCATTTTGAGTATGAACATGAGCTACAAGTTGTTCAACTTTTATTCCAATTGATAAACAATAATCATTAAATGCTTGGGATGAAAACTCTGCAGCATTATCAAGGCGAATAGACTTTATTGGTTTATCGGGAAACGGTGCCTGTAATCGAATTATATGTTCCAGTAATTTCGCAAATGCCAAGTTGCGAGATGACAATAGGCACACATGAGACCATCTAGAAGAAGCATCTATTAGGACCATAAAATATCTAAATGATCCACTAGGTGGGTGAATATGTTCACAAATATCTCCATGTATATGTTCTAAAAATTCAGGAGATTCAAACCTAATATTTGTAGGTGATGTCCTAATAAGTAACTTGCCTTGATAACAAGAAGGGTAAGAAAATTCATTGTTTAAAAGAATCTTCATGTTCTTTAATGGATGACCATTGAAATTTTCTATAATTCGTCTCATCATTATAGATCCAGGGTGTCCCAGTCGATCATGCCAAAGAACAAACAAATTGGAGTCAATAAACTTCTGGTTTACGACAGAGTGTGCCTCAATCACACCAATTTTTGTCCACCTATAAGCCAGTAGACAAGGCAGGAAAATTTTATATAACAACTTCTTGGCCAGAGACATCCTTGGTGATACCAATATATTCAAGATTCATCTCATCAATTGTTTTAATATGATATCCATTTTGACGGATATCTTTAAAACTTAATAAGTTCCTTCGGTATTTAGGAGAGAACATGACATTGTTTATAATGAATTTTGTTCCCTTAGGCAAAATTATGGTGGCTCTTCCGGAGTCTTCAATCAAGTTGGTACTACCAGAAATGGTATTAACATTTGCCTTACCCATAAGTAGATGAGAAAATGATTTCTTGTCTTTAAATATTGTATGTGTAGTAGCAGAATCAATCAGACAAATATCTTCATAATTGAATTGTAATCCAAACTTGCTTTGAGAAGTATACATATCTTCAAATAGAATGGCATACACAAAGTAAAACTAATACACATTAACTACTAGCATTGCCATAAAATACAAAGTGAAAACTAAGTAATATAACGAAGTAATCGTTACTGAATGAACTACATGACATATTACTGAATGAACATAGTAAGAAATTCCAAAATTGATTCTTATTCTTTTTGAGATATTAGTAATATTTTATTAAAGGCCATAAATGCATTGACTATAAAAAGCATTCAGAAGAAATATAACCACAAATATGGATACACACCAATTCAAAAACTCTCGGCAAGCCATGATCTGTATAATTATTATCATTCTTTAAAAAAATTTGTGTCTTTGCCTTTAATTGTTACCTTAACATTTTGCAGAAAATTAAACCCATTTAATTCTCATTAATCACCCTCTCAAATGTAACGTGCATACCTTTAAATCCATTTATCAACTACTATAAATTAAATTAATTAATTTACATCAAATCATTCTCACCACATACCAAATATATACTCGGTATATATAAGCCAACGTTTTATTTTGAAATAAAATATAAGCCAATGATGGCTATTTAAGAGGTCAAATATGCTATCAATTGAATTACAACATATTCAAATGATATGTTAGAAACTGACAATATAATGTTCATTAAAAATAATATATGACATTCAATTATTTGAAGAAAATCATCTGGCAAACGAATCAAATATTCTCATAATAAATGTCATTAAGATAATTCAATATTTGTATCAATTCAATTAAATACAAGGACTTAATGGAGGAATATTTAGACTCATAATTGTATGATATTAGAATAAAGAATATTTTTAACTTATTTTGAGATATAATAATTATTTTATTAACAATTCCCCATTCAGGTTAAATCAAAGCAGTAAGTAACATATGACTTCAATCCACAACAAACTTATACACACGAAATGGAGCATCAACAATACAAATTTCAATAGGAGATTACAAGCACAATTTTAAGTAATCACATAAATAGTTATTGTTATATGATCTTTTATTCATTAACTACCGTGACTAGCAAAAATAATGCATAAAAATAACTTAACCATCTCTAACCACAGAACCATCACCAATCAAGTGATCTATCTTTCCTTCAGGGTGCTCAAAGAAATCTGCTACATCCAAGTGTGTGATGTCAAATTGATTTTTAGAGATAAAATTCGCTTCAGAATTTTTCTCTTTCTTTTTTCATTGATGCCTGATAAAGCTCAACCAAGTGCTTTGTCGTACGACAGGTACGTGACCAGTGTCCTCTTCCACCCCATCGATAGCATTTGTCTTCTGAGCCACATGCTTCTGGCACTTCATGCATCTCATCCTTCTTTTTTCCCTTCAGGTAGTGATTTTTCTTTGATAAATGATTAACACCAACAAAAGAATTTCTTCCTTGACCATTAGCACGACCACAACCACTGTCACAACTACGATCACTATCACGACCACAACCATGACCACGACTGGGGCCACGATGTTTTCCATGCCTAGAGTAGTGGGCGTACACCTCATTCACTTCGGGGAGTGGTGCAGTGCCAGTAGGTCGATTCTCATGATTTTTCATCAGCAAATCGTTATTTTGTTCATCCACAAGAAGGTGAGCAATCAAATCACAATACTTTGTGAAACCTTTCTCTCGATATTGCTGCAGGAGCACATTCGAGGTATGAAAGGTGGAGAACGTCTTTTCCAGCATATCAGAATCACTAATATTTTCTCCACATAGTGTCAATATAGAAGTAATTCTGAACATCTCAGAATTGTACTTCATAACTGATTTGAAATATTGTAGCCTTAGATTGATCCATTTTGTATTGTGCTTTTGGGAGGAAGACCATCTTCAGGTCATACCTTTCTTTCAAGGTTTTTCATAAAACGAATGGATCTTTAATAGTAAGATATTCTATCTTTAGGGCCTCATCAAGGTGATGACGTATGAATATCATAGCCTTGGCATTTTCTTGATTGGATTCTTCATTATTTTCTTTAACGGTGTCGCCAAGACCCATAGCATCCAAATGTATTTCAGCATCTAGCACCCATGATAGGTAGTTCTTGCCTGAAATATCGAGGGCAACGAACTCAAGTTTTGTAAGGTTAGCCATAAAATAGAGAGAATAAAAATAGTTCCTTAGCCTCTGAAAATTTCTTGAGTCGGTAGAGTCTCGTGCTGATAACGTGTTATAAAATGATAGCAATAACAATATAAGACAAGAGATGTAGACAAAGAAATGGAGATGAGAAGGAGGTTTTCTTCTTATTTCAAGTGTATGTTGATCTACCTTCAAAGGTGAATAACACTCCAATTTATAGGATGAAATTACCCAATGGAGGTTACAAATATTAAGTGCCCAAATTAATAGCTACATGTAACATACAAAAGGTTAGTGAATGTGTATGGACATCCATACAAATGATATGTATTTCATAACAAATAGATATTTGTATTGCAAAAATATTTTTGGGATTTCTACATTAACAAACATTTACTTTAGGGTCCGTTTGGAAAGTCATGTAATTGAAATTGGGTGTAATTACACAGTTTGTCCTGTTTGTTTGACCAGATAATTAGCTGGTTAGGTGGGAATTGAGTGTAATTGAGATGGTGTAATGACACTCTCCAATTCTCAAGGGGTTGTGAATTGGGTGTAATTACATGGTTACTTTTTAGTTTATTTCTTTTTTATTTTATTTTTCAAATTATTTTTACTTTTTAATTATTTTTATTTTTAAAATATATTTTTCATTTTATATATTATTTATCTTTCATTTCATTTCATTTCATCTCATTCCAATCTTTACTTCTTGTGACTCCATGTAATTACTCATTTTTTTATTTTATTCATTTAGCATAATTGTGTTATTATTTTAATTTTTGAAACTAAAACTATTAATACTAGAAAGAATGAGTCATTAACAAACTTGACATATAATGAATGTTATTAAAGTAGAATTTCATTGTAAATGAGGTTAAAGACTTATATTTTTCCTTTATTTTGAATTATATTTACTTAATTTTCGCTGTAACTTACTTATGTAATGTTGAAATTTGACATAAGAGTATTTGTGTTAATTTTTTTTATTTTAAATTTAGGTTATATTTTCAATATTAATTTATTTGCTTTAGTACTATTGACTTGTTATTTCACATTGCATGTTATTAATTTTTCACTTATAGTTGATAGATATTTTTTGGTCAAATATTTGAATAATGTTATGACATTATATTCATAATTATTATTTTTTCTTTCAAACATCCAATCCATGTTGTTCTCACAAAAGTCTGCTTTTTATTTTTATAATTAATTAAAATTAAAATATTATTAATTTGAAAAATATATGTCAATTATTTTTTCCAATATTAGTTACAAATGTATGGTTATTAATGTTTCAAGAAACAATGTGTTGGTAAATACCTTATCTAATATCATTTATAAAGGCACATATTTTTAAATATTAATTTTTGATAATTAAATTTTATTTTTAAATAAAATTAACTATGTAATTACACTTGTGCAACCAAACAATACGCTTGTAATTATACTGTAATTACGTTGTGACAAACAAATAGGTCGTTATAATTGTAATATTGTGTAATTACTAGGCTGTGTAATTACCACCCTAGTAATTACACCAATTCAGGGCCCCCAGGAGCACAGGCGAGTTGGTAAGTGGCAAGGTGATTGGGGAACAACCACTCCTCCGACGTCGCGGGTTCGAATCCGTGTGGTGACAGTCTTAGCTGAAATATTACAAGGGTTGTTGCTGGGTTCGTGTCCCGTTGGTCCTCTCCTTTGCAGGGCTGCCACTCGCGCATATCCCTCGATTTACATCCCACCTGGCCAAGGGGCTTCTGGTACAGGTGGGGGGTTTCGCCTTCGGGACTTTCCCCTTTACAAAGTAATTACACCAATTCCAATTACCATGTGGCTTTCCAAACAGAACCTTAGAGAAGTTCACTATACAGATTACAGACTAAGCCTCACAGGCCCAAGAGCTAACTCAGGAATTCAAAGTTGACAACCTCACCTTGCACTCCCAAAGACCCAACCTACCCACACACAAAAAAAAATCTTTACACATATAGCGGAAAAGATAGGGATGGACGTATATTGGTTTGGTTCGGTTCGATTTTGTATCAAAAAAATATGAACCGAATAAAATTTGTTTTTTTTAAAAAAAAAAACCGAATCAAACTTTTTTTTAAAAGAACTTATATATCGATCTATATTACCGAATGTATCGGTTTATATCAGTTTTTTCAATTCAAATATAAAGTCTAAAAAAAAAATTAAAGTCAAAAATATAAAGTCTGCATCACATATATTCTTAAAACGTGTAAAAAAATTCCAAATTAAAGTTTACATCACCACAAAATAAAAGTCCAACACTGGAATAAAATAAACGGGTAGGATCGGGATTTTAAAAAAAAAAAAAAAATTTCCAACACTGAAATTGACATTTACACCTATATTACCACGAATTTTTGACGTTGAAATGTATTGTATATCGTGAGATCTTTACTAAAGAAAAGGGAAAATTAGAAACAAATTTGGGGGAAAACACAAATTGATTGAAAAACGGACGTTTTCCTAAAAATTGGCTGCGCCAAACCGCCTTATAGCCATTTAAAGTTGCACTAATTGACAACTATTTTCTCTCCCTACATTTTATGTCAATGCTTCCGTGCTATGTTAATTAAGTTCATGCAGCATTCAACTTTCATAAAAGCTTCATAGATTGACTTCAATGACTATGATTCAAGAGATAGCAGTAGCCTAAAATTAAAAATAAGATTAATTACATATTTGCCCTCAATTTTTCGGTTCGATTCATCCCCAATACTAAAGAACCGAACCGGTTTATTTAATCCTGATTCAGTTCGATTTTTTAAAGAACCGTTTTTTTTTAAAAAAAAATGAATAAAAACCAAACCGTACCGCCGGTTCGGTTCAATTTTTCCGGTTCAACGGGTTTTATGCCCACCCCTAGACAAGATGAACTGTTTATTTTTTCTAGCTTGTATACATAGATAACACATGTTTATTCATGGATGATACATATATTATACATCCGCCGGCTATTTTTAGTTTAAGTAGTTGAGTGTACACACACGCGTATATATAACATGAAATGGGCAAAAATCTCACTTGAGCCGTTGAGCGCCTATAGAGTGGTCATAACAGGAGAGACTAAGCAACGAGTCATTGAAAAGTTCACTATAGAGACTAGCCTCACAGGCCAAAGAGCATAATTTAGAAGAATTCTCTCATGCAAAATGAGAACTTTCTAAGAACCTTCAACTTTTTGCCTTTACAATTATACCAGACTATCTTCTTGGTGAAAAAGCTATTGATGCATGTACTGAAGTTTCTCAACAAGCTACATATTAACATGATCAATTGCCAGAAGGAGCTAGTTTATCAATATCTTTTTCATCAGAACCACCATACACAACAGATATATAGTGGCCTAGATCCTTTGGTGTTAAGCCTGGAAACCGATGGTAACTGTTAGGCAGTGGGTCAATTTTGACAAATGGCCATCTCATACTTTCTGCTGCTTCACATTCTTCCCATCCATCTCCAATAACACAAAATTGCACATTCGGACCACTGAACCGCTCCTTTATCCATGAGAAGCACTGGAGCTTGCCCACTTCCCATGAGCTATAAACTGAAATCATGACAAATGTGTTAAGAGAATGCTCCCAGAAGTTGCATTTAGCATTGGTATACGCCGGTAAACATGGAAAGCAAAGACTATTCACTGTCAGGGGCTTAGATTGATGGAAGGGCCAGGATCTGCACGAGTTTAGGCATAATTATTTGAAACATATATCTAGTTCCTAAAGGGAGATGTTACCGAGAATTCGTTATTTTAACTTCGAAAGTCAGGGATGAAGGACTGCCCCTCCACCCTTATTCCTAAAGGGAGATATTGCCAAGCACAAAATATAAACTTATGAGTTGGAGACATTAGTGATATTTCCAAATTCATGTCATTTATAAAAAATAAAAAAAAAAACAACGCAGCCCGGTGCACTAAGCTCCCGTTATGTGCGGGGGTCTAGGAAAGGACAGACAAATTCATGTCATTTATATATCATAAAACTCAGCCATCATTTCTAACTTTGTTTAGGCCGCAAATGATGAAAGGTTAAATATAATTGTTAAAATATCCCACATCGGTGGTTCAAGGGATGGGTGGACTCCTTATATGGACTTGAGCAATCCTCCCCTCACAAGCTAGCTTTTGGGTTTGAGTTAGGCCCAAGATCCATTCTTTACATTTTATCATAGCAAGACCCATCCCAATGATTCTTTCCCGAAAGTGGACCCCATATTAAAATTGCACGCACCAGATGTCCAGCCCTGGGCGTGAGATGGGGTGTTAAAATATCCCACATCGGTGGTTTAAGGAATGAGTGGACTCCTTATATGGACTTGGCAAATCCTTCACTTACAAGCTAGCTTTTGGGGTTGAGTTAGACCCAAGATCCATCTTAACAATAATGAAAAACAAGATACCTCAATCAACATTCTAAAACAGGGATTAGTCAGAAATGTTAAATATCAGAATGAAGAAAGAAAATAACCATTTTTGCTATGGAATATATCACCCAGGCGAAAGAGCAAGCATTTAACTAAGCTTGGTATTAACGATCCGGATGTCACCAAGATATTCACATGCTGGAATATAGTATCTCCTGCATCATTGGTAGAAACAGTAGAGGAGGCCAAATCTCGATTCCCAACTGCACACTGTTCCAAGCAAGCCCTAGCTGCATTGGATGGGGGCATTAAAGCGAGCAAAAACAAAAAGGGGGAGCAAAAGGCAAAAGAAAGATTTGGCTGATGAAAAATGACAAATTTTAAACTCATGCATTTAC
Source organism: Anisodus acutangulus (assembly GCA_029783415.1). Taxonomy (NCBI): domain Eukaryota; kingdom Viridiplantae; phylum Streptophyta; class Magnoliopsida; order Solanales; family Solanaceae; genus Anisodus; species Anisodus acutangulus. The sequence goes on along the minus strand of CM056496.1, from coordinate 34,436,393 downwards.
TTCTAAGTTGGTGACTAGCACATTAAGTGTTTTGACATCTTTCATATTTCTCATTTGTGTTTGTTCTCTACTCTTATAGAGAATATCAGAATGCACAACTGCTCTTTAATATATATCTATCCTCTTCTCTTCACCAATATCATCCCACCTCCTCTCACGACAACAGAGAGGTGGATGGAAAAGTAGAGAGAAATACTAGTATAATTTTATAGTTTTGATGCCCCAGTTTGCTTTAGAACAAAAAATAAAGAAGAGATAAGGAAAAAGAAAGCAAAATATATAAAAAGAAGAGGACTCTAAAATTCTCCAAACTAAAAGATACAGGGCAAGTTTTTGGCAATTCATACTATTAGAAATAGGTTAAGCATACTGTGCCTATACAAACAGATAAAATGCATGTGACTTCAAAATACACATACAACAAAAGAAATGTCATATGCGTAGGGATCTAGTAGCTCAGTTGGTTGGCTACCTGAACTTTCACCTTGTTGGTGAGGGTTCGAATCCCCACGTTGTAATCCCCTCCCCATTTCCCCTTCCCCTTCCCCCTATGTAATTAAAAAAAATATGTCATATGCTTGTCCACATTAGTAACATTCTATCATTGCAACTCCAAGTGCACAAAATTCAAATCCACAGTGCAAGGTAATTCAACATGATGATGGAATCTAGAATAACCAACCAGCCGAGAACCACATATCAGTATAACTATCAGTGACGTCATAAAGCTCGCTCCACGATTTAATCATGTCTTGGTCAAGAATATTATGCAACCCCTGCAACAAATGGTAAATCAAAGTTGTTATAGTTATGTTATGCTAAACACTACTACTTGAACGCAAATCACTCAAAACATTCAAACATAAGCACAATTTGTAAGAACAAGTTATGCCTGTGGCTTTGGACTATTAAAACAAGAAACTGGTATTATATATTTTCCTTTGGGTCAGAAGGGAGACTGTTGAACAGAGGGGAAAGCCCTAAGCACTTTCTTTTGTGAAAAATACACCAAGTCTGGCCCAGTATGAAGTTAATGATCCCCACAAAAATAGAGATCATATACAGCCTTTAAAAGCTTCATCTCAGTACTAAATACAACAGAGCCACTAAATATTACTGCCACATCCTAATTTATTTGGCACCATTCAACTGGAGACAGTTTTAAGAAAAATATTAAAGCACTTCCGAAACATACTAGTGGAAAGACCTTCCAAGGTGTATTTCCCTCCGACCTCGTTGATTTGGGTAGTTATGCCACTTGAGCCGCACGACAACAACTTTGCACTTTGATTTAAGAGAAATTCTTATCAGATCCCAAGAAAAAGGATAAGGAAGCTGGCCTAGCATATGCCTCTTAGTTAGACTAGTATCAGTCAGGAAATCACATATGGGAATTCATTTACAGGAGTTCTCCTATCCTATAAACAAAGAGAAAAGTTATATTAACGCTTTGCGCGAGAATAGATCTAATGGAAAAGAGCGATCACAGTAGAGTTCGCAATACGATCTTATTTAGACATGCGGCATTAAAGGGGATTCTAAGAATGTTTTCTATTTAAAGTAAGAGATAGCTGTGTATTACCAAATAAAAGTCTTACTCAAGCTTGGTCATAGCATTGAACATAGAGAACTAATGTTGTCTTACACACACTGGTGGAGTTGAATTTGAATCCGCTTTTTTAATAGTATGAGGGGAATTGAGTAAAATATCCTTGTAGGTGATTCAGTTGATCTTCCTTGTCTTGCAAACCCGTATTAACTTCCCTATTTTTAGAAAACCGCTATGTACTTATGGTTGTTCATTTTTTTTATTGCATCTATTTGGCTATATTCATCTCTATTACCCTTCTGAGTCCACAACAAATCATGACAACTCCTAGATGGGCATCTCACTAAAGACATAACACAAATTAAATATTAGGGAATTTCTAAATTCTATATGTAGAAGTGTTAAATTTTTTACGACAGACAAAAAGAAAAAAGTGCCAAAAGAATTATGACTGATGGAGTAATATGGATGTCCACTAATTAGTATCAATCTTTGTAGTAAGACTCACTCGCCTTTATTAAGATCTATAAAGTTGTGATATGGTATAATGTTAACTAGAGGAAAATGTCATATCTTTTTCGAACAATCGGTCAGTAGAAATGAGAATATTTAATTTGAGAAGGAACCAATAATTTTTCCTTCTTTTAGTCAATTTGAGTTGCTATTTTGTAGATTACCCACATATCCCTCAGGAAATGGAAAGGATAAATGGTCCATATGATCTAGATGCATAACTTTCTTGATTGCGATTTGCACTCACCAAAATCATGAGCATTCTTGTTTTAGCCAAAACTAGGAAAAATCCAAGTCAGAGACCCAGCCACGCTATTTATCACGTATCCTAGTTATCAAACAAACATAGAACATTAGGAAAAAAAACAGAGAACCACATCAACTAACACAAAATCTCCTAAAAAATGCAATATTATGGTTACTTATCAAGTTGGTTTCATCAGAGTGCAATAGCAATGATCTTCACTACAAAGTACTGAACATAGTAGATTTTTCCCTCTTACAGACCCTTGTGGTCCGGCCCTTCCCCGGACCCGTGCATAGCGGGAGCTTAGTGCACCGGGCTGCCCTTTACACACTCTGACACCATTCGGCAGCCTCCTATAAAAATCTCAAAGAAATACCTCTCTATTGGTCATATGTGATATATGAAACAGACTTTTTTAAAATAATCAGAACGTTTTAGTACCAAAGTAGTACCTTTTTGTACTTATCTGCTACGGCACGATGACGGTACGCTAATCTCCTTTTGTTAAGATCATCAGATGGCGGACCAAAGCCGTCTTTATTGAAGTCATAGTCAGTGAGATCTCGATCATCATCATATTGTTTCATGACATCTAGATATGGCATATTGCAATTTTCAACCTGAAAATCCACATAATATAACAAAGTTGAACAAACTTAATGTCCATGATCAAATATATTAGTTTAAGAAGATTAACTAACCTGCTCATAGAAAAAGTGATCATCGCATATCTGAAGAATATGATTCTCCCACATCTTCCCAATTTCTACACCGCTCTGTACATTCTTGGATCCATTGAATGCCTCAGCATATGTCCCATTTATTAAAGACTTTAGCAATATGAGGGTTTCATCCATGTCCCAAATATATACATTCATTTTCTGATCCATTTAATTCCAGCAGACACCAGTCGATGAAATTTAACAAATCTCCCGACGACAGGTGAAACAATTGTATGTATACCCTAATGAATGACGAGTTAAATTTCAAATTCTATGTAATATATGAAATACAATGTATGAAAGTGGCAAAAAGGTATAGCCAGGAACAACATAACACACGGAATAAGTCTGAAATTTGCATAAACCCCAATATACACAGTTTAGAGTGAAATGTCACCTTTGCGTCAAAGAAATGACCAATCAATAAAGAGTACACAAATGTTACTCAAAGTAAATGATAAATTCTTGCAGCGTTTTGGTACTAAGCTTCTTTAACATCCTCCATTTTTCATTTTGATCAGTCAAAAACTTCATTACTAAACACAAGCCAGTGTCAAAAATATGTGCAAGTTATTGATATGACTCTATCGAGGTCATCCATCAAGCTTTTCAACTATATATATAAAACAGTATTCTTTACCATGCTTTTAATTGAAAATCATTTACGTTCAGGCACATCCAATGAACACATTCACATGCACAACAGTACCAAACCACTACTTTACTTTTGCGCCGAGGTCTATTGGAAACAGCTTCTCTACCCCAAAAGTTAGAGGTAAGGTCTGCGTACATCCTAGCCTCTCCAGACCCCACAAATCTTCTCCAGACCCTACTTTGTGGGACACTGGGTATGTTTTTTTTTTTTTTGATAACCTATGATTATCTATTTTTCTATGGTACAGGTAAAACAATCATGAGGTAAGTTCATGACTCCATTCATCATTCATTATGTCCAAAGTTGAAAACTTTATTTTGAAATTCCAGGTATAAATCAAGGAACAACAACAAAAGACTAAAAGGGATATTAGTTCTGGAGATCTATAAGCCTTTACTGAAACAAACCATTACCAAAATTTTCAATTTTTATCATTAAACTGTACAAAGAACTGAATAAAAATGAAAATCCATGTCCCTTAATCCCCAAGAAAGAATAGAGAAACAGAAAAATAGATATCCAAACAGGTAATTATGATTAATCTTCCAAAAATGGACCATAAAGCAAAAAATCAAGAAAAGTAAATGGGAAGATATAGAGTACCTAAGAGTAGCTATTAAATTGTTGAGGCATTCCAAACTTCAATTAGTTCATAGAATTTTAGCTATTCTTTAATGGCAATGTTTGATATTCGAGGAGTACTACAAAGTTGGAAGCAGCAGGTGGAAAGGAAAGAGAACAACTCAAGGTCCAGTGTGGGCTCTTGGCCCAGTCCAACCGATTGTTGGAATTGAAGCACAAAATTTGATGGCCAAGCCTGCGAAATCCATCAATTTTTGGGAAAAGTTACCTATATATAGTTTGACCAACTAGTTTATCAATATGATTAAATTTACACAACATATATATTTCAAAAAGACATGATTTGAGATTTCAAATCATGATTTCCATTTTTTTAAATATAAAATTTAACTCATAAGTTTATATTTTGTACAAAATAGATTCATAAGTTGGTAAATATATTTATCAATCATGTTTATCAACCATCTATATCAAATATTAAAAGAACTACAAGTTGATAGTATATTTATAACAAATTTACTCTTACCAATCATGTGGAAAAATTATATTAAAGAGTAGTTACACTACAACTCATGTTCATTTTTCCATTTTATTAAACTAAAGTTTGATCAATTGATGTTGTATTTTTTTAGAAAGACTTTCTAGTAGCGTATTAATTTTGTTATGAACAATGACTTGCTTATTTGGTACGATTGTATAAGAATTAAAAAAGTTTTGATGATTTTCACAACTTGTTGGGTTTTATGTCTATAAAAAAAAATACAAACAAAATTTCACAATTATCATGATTTCATCTCATAATTTTAAATCATATCCAAACGGTTTCTTATAGTGTATATTGTGTATATTATATGTATATTTTAATATAAGTATATACAATTTATACATGTTGTACATATTTTGTAAACTAGATCACCCAAAAGAAAACAACTTCTTTACTTCACAAAGGTAGAGGTAATGTATGTGTACATCCTACCATATCCAGATCCCACCTTGTGGACCACATTGAATTTATTATTGTTGTTGTTATAGATCCCCACCCAAAAATATTGGGTTGTAATTTTCTCATAATTACAGCCAAATATCTTTGGATGATCTAGTCTGTAAAATAACCAACAAATATATAAATTTTATGCATGTATATATTCATACACATACACACACTTAACTATACATATACAGGACTACACATATAATATATATATATACATACATATATATATATATATATATATATATATATATATATATATATATATATAAATGCATATTATATAGTGTATATGTTTTTTGTACTTGAATTACCGTCAGTAATTATGTTTGGGCGAAGGAACATAAACTAAAGAATCCTATTTTTACAGTAGGGTGAAGTGTACAATATACAATTTTTGAATCGTTGTTTTAAGTTGTAGCCAAAGATGACTTTTTTGTACCACATAACTATTTAGACATACCAGATTGTAATTATAAAACATCGTGCTCCCCCACTTAGCCAGTCTGCTAGGTTGTCTGTGCATGTGCAACATGCAGATGTGGCTGTGGCAGTGGCAAAGGTGATCATTGTCTTGCTATCGGCGGGGTCTTGGTAGTGATCGTGTTGGTGGTAGAGTTAGACGTATTTCGTCCTCTTGTAAGTAGGTAGTTGGACCAAGTCTCATGTGTGATTGGCATACAAAGCCTCAAATTCATGTGTCATTGCAGCCTGTCATGCAGGGCTCAAAGATGCTTCATCATAAGAGGATGGCTCACTATCAGATGTAAAGTTACTGATGATCTGTTGATTGTTCTGAGGGATTGAGGTGAGCGAAGAGGAAGAAGGATGAGATGAGGTAGGTTATAAGTTGGGTAGTTTGTAGTTATATTCTTGTAGGTAGGATGGTGTGGTATTTTGTCTAGATGTTCTTCTAGCTTCATAGGAGGATTAAAAGGTTGGTGTGACATTGGGTGATGATTCAGATGTGCAAGGTAAAGTGATAGTAGTTGTTTGTGGGTCAACTACTGGGGCAACAAGTGATGTAGTACTGGTTGGTGCAGGTGATGAGATATTGGTTGGTACAGGTGGTGACATGTTGGGTGAGGATACAATATTATGCACAGGAGAGGATGTCACTAGATAAGATTCTCTATCACTAGTGAATATAGGGTCACATGTAACATGATTGGCATGCTTATTCAAATCCTCCTTATGACATGTATTGTAAATGTTTGTGTCAGGTTTTAAACTACTGATATATGAATTGACCATGTTCAAAACTTGAGGAAAATCATTTTATATATAATTATAAACAATGCCATACAAATGCATACTTGTACACAATGTATCCTTTTACTAAATACTTGCAATATCATTTTAACTTCATATTTTAACATGCATTTTCTTAGTACAATAATTAAACCTGAGTTTGACCGGATAACCGCAAGTTAGCAGATCTTAAAGGGTGCCTAATCCCTTCCCTTTAGGATAATAAAGAACCCTTACCTAGAATCCCATAATTTTGCAGACCAGTAATCGGAGTTCATATTGCAGCATTTAGTTAACATTTGGGTGTCTTAATTCACCTTAGAATAATTAGGTGGCGACTCCTCAACAAAGCAATTATTTTTATCCAATCCAGAGGGAATCGACGCCATCACGTCGCGAGCCGCGGTAAAAAACGGGCGCGACAACATGACGACTCCACTGGGGAGTTTCAGGTTCTTAACCATAACAAATTCAGGTTAATTATTATTGGGCTTTATTTTTGCTCCTTGTTTGATCTACTGCTTTAAATTATTTCATTTTTGAAACTTTGTATGTTTAACTGCTTTAATTGCTACTTTCTTTACCGCTTTTCTTAAATTGGCATTCCTCTCATATTTCTTCCACTTCAGAAAATTGACACTATCACACATACACGCGAGGTGTGTTTCGCGCACCCGCAAAATTTTCTTTTAAACTTCCAAATTTTAGGAGAGTTGGCGTATGCGCAGAGTGTCCGGACCATCCGGTGGCCGTGTAGCCTTCTCACTCGAGTAGTCCTCTCGGGAACCTTGAGTCTAGTCAGCAAAATTTTAGAAAATTTAGGATAGAGCTCTACTACCCTTTATCTTCAGTCATGCATACATATACCTTAGGTGGGTCGATACTTGGAATCAACTCCACAATTAAGAAATCCACCAAATTGTCGATGGGTCTCACGACCCAACATCATATTATGTGTAGCGTGATAATGATATACGAATCCAAGCCTAATCATGACATGCCGAAATTGGAAAATGTACATTCATTTTGTCTTCATTTCCAACAAAAGCATCGCAGTTTAACAACTTGGATTAATCTGTTATAATATCGCATATTTGACGTTTAGGCTCACCTCTGGCATACGAGAAGCCCCATGCATGTTAGGACGCGCATTTAATTTTCGCACAATCTGTTTGCTATCTTCCTTTCTTTCACTCTGCACATATTATTTAATGCAATAATTACCCGCTTCAACTCTGTACATATCATGACATGTCGCTTGCAACTCTGTGCATGAATATTTGCCCTTTGCACTTTTGGGCTATCGCACTACAATCAGAACTTCTACTGGAGCAACGCCATATCTTTTGGTCCACGGGACAGAAACTGTGTCACCACCCGAGGATAAATCGTTCTTGAACATCATGACTCGAACCTTGTGAAGCGTTAACTTCCAGTCTGAACAAACCAATCAGGGAAGCCTTTGACTATACTGTCACATTCTCACATTTTATTATTATTCTTTCCGTGACTTTCCTCCTTTCGCCAATTTCTCTTATTTTTGCAGGAAGACCGTCCTCGCAAACAGTCGGGGGAGGTCATTCTAAAACATAATCCCTGGAGATACTCTAGGAAAGAACAAAACAAAAGTGTTCACAAAGATGACAGGAAGATATTTTCGACTGAAAGAAGTCAGCCAACCTCCAGTCCGAACAAACCAATCAGGGGCGTCTTGACTTTACTGTCACACTCTTACATTTATTATTCGTGACTTTCCTACTTTCACCTAGTGCTCTTATTTTTTGCAGGAAGACCGTCCTCACATATAGTCGGGGCGGTCGTTATAAAACATTATCCCTGGAGATACTCCAGGAAAGAACAAAGCAAAAAATTTTTACAAAGATGATCGGGAGATATTTTGACTAGAAGAAGTCAACCAACACCAGATTCAACGAGGCATCACTCTGAGTTTGTCTATATTTTTTTTCTTTTTGCATATTTGCAAATTCAATTGATATGCTTAATTTTTGTTACATAATTCCTTTTATATCATACATTTTACAACATATCCTCACGAACTACGTGTGTCTGATTCTCACCATACGGTGTGATACGTAGTAACCCTTCTCGGGTTTGACACCGCTAAAAATGTAAATCTAGTCCTTATGGAACGCTGCCCAATGAAAGTGGAACGAACTTGCCAAAGGAAGGCACTTACTTGTCCACTTGAAAAAGGGACGCACTTCTCTGTCCACCTTAGAAAGGGACATACTTCCGCATCCACCTTAACAATGGATGTACTCGCCTTGTCCACCTTAGAAAGGGACATATCTGGCTTACCCATCTTTTCATTCATCCTGTCATGGACAATCATTTTTTCTTTACATTCATCCTATTGTGGACAATCATTTTTTCATTGCATTCATCCTGTCATGGACATTCATTTTACTTTGCATTCGTCCCATAGTGGACAATCATCTGTTTTATACAGTTTTTACTCTTACTAGCCTATCGTGGATGAATTTTTTTTCATGCATACATTTTTATAACCTATCTGAATGAACTACGCGCACCTGATTCTCGTCAAAGATGAGATACGTAGGCAACCCTACTTGGGTTCGGTACCCTTTATTCAAAAAATAAAAAAAACATTTTAAGTATCATTAGTTGACTTGGTTGATACCAACACAGTTAGGAGCGTGCATAGGAAAGAATAAGTAACAATCGATATGGTGGAGAGGACTGACTTCGTGGTAAACTATAGATTCTTTTGGTACCTCGCATTCACACATGTAGTGACACTTGAAAAATTGTCTTGCTTGCTTCCAAGATAAGAATGAAACCAACCTCAACGTTTCATGTGCATTGTGTGGTGAGTTTTAGAATAAGTTCAATTGTACTGCATTGTGATCTAGAACTTGGCTCGAATGTTTGTTGAGGCGAAATCCTGAGTAACACCTGGTATAGGAAATGATCGTAGGCTTTCTTTGATCCGTTTGAGCCTTTCCAGCGTACCAAATAACATTATCCATAGCACTTTCCCTTTGAGCCTAAAGCCTATTCTTTTAACAACCACATCTTATGCCTATACCTTTTCTGAGTGCATACACGCACTATCCCTCTCTTGACCCGACTTCATTGAGCGCATCAGAAATGTGCAAATTGTTGAAAATGATCCGAGTTGAAGTTGAAAAGTCCCGAAAGAGAAAAAGAAAACAAAATAAAAGGACGACTTCACACAAAGAAGAAGTCAAAAGCCCCGACAATATCAAGAAAAAAAAGAGGAAATAAATCCAAAAAGGGGAAAAAGCTCCAAACGAAATATTCAAAAGAAGTCAGTACAAAATAAAGGGACAAAAAAGAAGAAGTAGATCAACGTCAAAGCACAGAAATACCAACCGCATAAATAATCCAACGCTCAAGGAAGGATTAGTTACTCTTTACCCAAATGATATCCTTTCCTTTCCCCAAGCCTACATTATTGTAACGCCCCATATTTTCGGGTAGCGGTTGAACTCATAACATAGGTGAGTAGACCCGGACCCTGGAAAATTTTCGTTGTACTTGTGTATATTAATAAGTAGATCGTTATATAAAAGGGCGTGATCCCGAAATAATTTTGGGATTTAGTAAGTGTGACGACGGAGTTTAATAATAATTGTGTATCCCCGAAGAGAGTATAGACTGGTATTTTATTACAGGAATTATGATATTGGCATAAGAGGATTTTAGTAATCGTCGGGATTTAAATAATTGGAGACCGGAAATTTAATTGTGTGTATAATTAATTAATTGTAGGATTAATTAATTAGGGAGGGGACAATTTATAGTGGGATTTGGTACGTGTGTTCTTAATCAATTTGGGAGTGGCTAAGCCCCAAACCAATCGACCGATATCAACCCATAAGGCCTTCTTTCTCCATTTTATCCATTTCTTCAATTCCATCTCTTCAACCATCGATCCTTCAGCGTGCTCTCTTCATCTCTACCAAATTCCTCCATCAAATTCATTTCTAGCAACAAGAGTAAGCTCAGTTGATGGGTTTTCTGAAATTTTAGACCAAAAATTAGGGATTTCCGTGAGCTTTCATATAATCAAGCGAAGGAGAAATTCAAGGTGTTCTGGGCTTTGATTCAAGTAGAATCGAAGCCAAGAACAAGCCTAGAAACTCAGAAGCTTTACAAGAACCTTGAGTACGAAAGGATTCGAGCGCGAATTGATTTTGGGTTACATTTACATTGGTCAGTCGATTCGAGCAAGCGATTTTCCAACGATACTCGTCGCTGTATTTAAGAGAGGTAATATTCCTTATTCTCTAAGTTTGTACAAGTTCTGGACTTGATTCTTGTTATTAGTTCTATAGACGATTATCGAAAATGCGAATTTGGGTTGGGTATCGTTAGGACTACTGTAATTGGGAGTTACTGGGATTGCATGTGAAATTGTGGTACTGTTTTGGAGATTGTAGTAGTACAAGAAGGAGGATTAAGAGAGTTGGATGTTTCACTACTTACATAAATTTCGATATAGAAGGAATATAGGTTCTACGCGTTCAAGGTGTTCGCTAGAATGTCCCACTGAATATGTTTTTAGTATGTTGATTCAATTGTGATTTAAATCATCCGTATGATGTAGATAATCATTCATAGAGCGTACAAGGACCAGCGGAACTTAGATAAATTTGGCATCAAGGTTGAAGTTCTAAAACGAGGCGTACTCTAATATTGAGTTGATTAGTTCGTCTAAGAGGTATGTGAAACCCTTACTTTTTTCTTTTGGCATGATTTAATGAAAGTACGGCGGACGTACTTGATTCTTATACAGTTTAATTCCTAAAGAAGATTGTTATGAGAAGTGCCTATGATTTTTCAGCAAAGAGTTTATTATGACATTATTATAATGATTTTATTGAGAGTCAAATGATAATTTTTACTTGCATATGGTTACTCATGATATCTACTCGTGCTAAGTGTTACTACTTCACCTCACCGAGTCCCGGGCCGGGTTATGTTCGTGCACAACCTTGCATTTTTTTCACCGAGACCTTCACTAGAGGGCCGAGTTACGTAGGATGGATCCATAGATGAGATATGACTTTACCGAGTCCTAGCATGGGCCGGGTTACGATGACTTTACTGATTCCCAGCATGGGCCGGATTATGATATGATTCCACCGAGTCCCGCACTAGTGGGCCGGGTTACGTTACAGATATATATATATATATATATATATATATATATATATATATATATATATATATATATATATATATATATATGTATGTATATGGACAGACACTCATGTTTTCTTGATTTGACTCTCATTTTTATAAGGCACAACTGACTTTTATGATTTATGGCACAGTTGGATTTGGATCCTGACTTTTATATTGATCTCCTGTTTATGTTGGCTACTTATGATCTCTTTTACAGCTTCATGTTTTACATACTTAGTACATTATTTCGTACTGACCCCCTTTCCTCGGGTGGATTGCGTTTCATGCCCGCAGGTACATGTTTCCAGTTTGGTGAACCTCAGGCCTAGGTTCCTACTCAGCAGGTTGGAAAGATCCTTTGATCCAGAGCTTTGTCATTTTGGTACCGAACCTTTTTTAGACTTATGTTTGTATTTAGGGGAACGACGGGGCCCTGTCCCGTCATACGTCGTTGTTCTTCTTATAGAGGTCTGAAGACAGTGGTGGGTTGTACTTATGTAAGGGTTATGACTCTGTTTTGGTCAATCATGTTATTGTATTCTGTGCTGGGGTGTTCCCATGTATATACGTTACTATCTGGTGGCAGCCTTGGTGGCTTGCTTGTTATGTTATATTGGCTAGTTGCGACTCCTCAGGAGACAAGTACATTCTTGGGTAAAGGCAGCCTTGTCGGCTTGCCTACCCTGGCATATGTTGTTATTGCAGCGTTATGCTGCCGGATTTCAGACTCATTAAGGGTTAGTTGGGTTATGTGTGACAGGTTAGTATAATGACGTCATTAGGGCGGTTAGTCGCGGCCCGTCGGGTCGGTTCGTGACAAAAGTGGTATCAAGGCAGTTAGTCCTCGGAATGTCTACAGACCGTGTCTAGTAGAGTCTTTCGTATGGGTATGTTGTGCACCATACTTATATGCAGGAGGCTGCTGGATATTTAGGGTTGGTTTCTATTCTTCTTACTCTAAGATCGTGTGATAGAGCTATGTTATTAGGTTATTCCCTCTCTGACGTATTAATGTGTTACAACTATGCCTCCAAAGAAATCAACAGCCGCCATAAGGGCAATACGAATTCGAGGTTATGAGAAACTATCTTACTCGTATATGGGAAGAAAAAATGTAAGCTTGGGACATGAAATATTTGAGACTCTTAGAATATTAGATAATTGTTGAGACCTTAGATATACAAGGCCTTCTTGAGTAAAATATTTTATGTTTGATCTGGGTTAAAGTACATGGTATATGTTAAGTCTATTAGTTGTGATGACTCCTTGGTATTCTTATGTTTATATGAAAAGGAATATGAGATATGCCAAAAACTGGAATTGCTACTGTTGTACATATAAGGTTTGTTGTCTCTGGAGCAAGTTGTCTGGATAAGTCCTTGAAATTAGTTCAGCAGGTAGTTGATAGTCGTTAACGGGTTGTCTTACTTGTGGATGGCGCTTAGGAGTAGATGGTCATCTACATGTTGTAATATTACCCTGTTTAAGTTGATGTGTTCCAGCTTTTCTTATGAGTTATGCTATCCATGTTATGTATAAATGTATTCTGTCTTGGTCATACTTCTTCTGAGCAGGGTGGTGCATTAATGTCCCTGTACAGTATGTGGGTTGAGTATAAATCACTTGTGTTAGGACCTATCTTTGCCAATTTTGCTCAGTGGGACTACCTCTAAACAGTTAATTAGACTTGCCTAGATATCTTTTATGCTTGATTAAAATTTCCCCCGTAATTGTCTTTGCGTATCATAATGTAGGATGCAAAATGTTCTAATAACCCAAGCCTGCGTTTTATCTCTTAAATAGGGAATAGACTCGTATGCTAAACATGTTGTCAATAGTTGCTTAAGGGAGTGGAAAATTGAGTATTTACATAATTTCAGGAATGACTTGCTGCTGCAATAATCGTTTTACTTATTTAAGTTAACTATAAAATTGTGAATATATTATGCCAAGCATTATGTAATATATGTGAATATTGTGGCTATTTGTGACTACTCTATTAATGTCTAGCATGTTCAGTTGATGAAAACACTGTTAGAGTATTGTGTGACGATTATTTGTGTGTTAAGTGGTTGTCTTGTTAAGTTTAAGGGTTATTTGACCTTGTATGATCCGTTTAAATGACTTTGAAGTAATTGGTATACTAGTTTTAGTCCATTGTAACCCCTCTTGGATTGTTTAAGTCATGTGGTGTCCATAGTATGTTAGGTCAAACCATCATTAGCACATATACTAATTTAGTTTGCTTAATACATGAACATGAGGTTGGTTCCCCTGGTTAACTGAACAAATTATTTCGGTATGTTGCTATAGTGGCTTGAGAAGTATATTAAACCTCTTAGACACTATGTTCGATTAATCCATGACTCAACTACACAGGTTAATTTTAGATTTGTCTAGTCGTGTATGGGCTACCTAGTTAATTTAATGCTTAATATTGCTAATTTAAAGATATTAATGATATATGAAACGCCTAGATTTGATTTAAATGGATTGGCAGGTTGGATTGAAGTTGAGTTTAGCATGTATGGGTTATTTAAATTAATGTGATGACCAATATATTATTTTGGAAACTCGTTTGGCTATCTGTAAGTCGTTTGGTCATATTATCTACCTAAAACAAGCGCCGCTAATTAAGAACAAGATTAGTTGTCCTTTTTAACAAAACTTGTCTTATATAAATGGATATGATAATGTAAAACTAGAAGAGAATGAGTTAAGTGGGTTGATATGATTGAGGTTATATGATGTTATTTATGATGGGAATTGATAAAGGGTAGCCTATGTGAGGATTGTGAATTATGAATATTACCTAAATTCCGAGCCTGCTTTACTGATTTGGGGGTATGTTAGAAGATATGACTAAGCATGCCTAAATAAATGGTTATATGTTTGGATTAATCAAAAAGGAATATGTGGATTTTGCATGTTGATTGATAAGGTTGTTGTATAGTCTGGTGTAATTTTAGTTGAATCATGAAATGACTTTTAAACTATTGTATGCATAAGTTAAGCAATAATAACCTTGTTTGGATCGATCTTGGAGTGATTAGTGTTGTTAGAGACAATTCCGACTTGATATGAATCTAACCTAAAGTTAGGAGTAACCTATAACTTATTGGTTATAGTAAAAAGACCGGTGTGGCTTCTATTACATTTTTCATATAATTACAATAGTAACCCTGGTTGAGTATAAGCTTAGAGAATATGCTCTGCCATCTGCTTTCTCGGTTTTTCCATGTGGTATCCAATAATTTGAAATGATGTAGCCTACATGTGGTCTCCAATTTGACATGTTTAGCTTCAATTATGACTACATGATGTCCTGTCTGTGCTATTAATATCTTGTTACTTCTATGGATGCATACTGTGATATAAACTGGAATTTTTTTTAAACCAAATGACTTATTTTAGTTTATTGTTGGACTTTATGAGCTTAACACTAACCTAAGAGGTTGTGATATGTCCAAAGGGAAGTTTAGTTCCTAATTTGTTTTCTTAGGTATGTACTTATTGTATCTATGTTCTTGTAACTTGAACTTTATGTGGTTTGAACTTTGAAGTTATGTTATGAATACCTAGAAGAGAGTATTTCTGCACCCATTCATGTATCCATGTTATCATTGCCAATGTGTAAACCAATCCACCTAGTTTAAGTGCATGTGTAAGTTAGGAATAAAAGCTTAGGACCACTATGCTAGTTGACATATGTTCCCAACAAGTTAAAATGATAGGCTTAGGATAATTTCAGCATGCTAGTCTTGAAGAGATGATTCAGAAAGTTCCCCTGGATCCTGTATTTTGCTTCTGTGGACTGTTGGTAAGCAGCCTCTTAATGTATCTGTTTTGACCCCTGGATATGCAGACTATTTATGCATAAAGTAGTGGTAATATGACAGTTTGGGAGCCTGTTTAATTAGATAAAACTGACCTAAGTGAATATATGTGGATGGAGGTATTGTGATAGTTTAAAGTTAACATGTGCAGTTAAAACAAAGCATGATGTGCTAATTTCAGACTTGTACACATACAGTGTCAGTTAACTTCATGCCTCAAATGTTGTTAAGCTCAGCATGGTTAAGCCCTATTTCTGCATACCTAACCAGAGTAGGTTGCATTTAGTTACTTGTTTTTATGTTGCCTAAGGACCAGCTTGTTTATGAAATGTCTAGCATGTTTAGACTAGTCTTGTTGCTGCTGATTAGCTGTTGTTTTGCTGCTGCTACTACTGTCCCTGTGGCACTCTAAACATATGTTGTTGCCTCAGTTGTGACAGATATTGCTGCTCTTTTTCAGTCTCAAATATCCTATTTTCAAGCATATTGTGCTCTCCTAGTTATCTACATTCTTTGTTAAGATTTATGTGGCTCTTAAAATACTGGATTCTGAGTTATAGTTGCTGCTTGTTTACTGGTTGCTGCTACCTGTTGTCTTGATGCCCTGGACTGCTGAAAATTGGGAAGGGCTGTTGTGTCTTTGAGGTAACTTGTGGTTATGTGTGGTTGTTATTTTTGCTACACATATAGCCCTATAGGACTGTTTGGTTATGCTTTAAGGCTGTGGTTGTTGTTCCAAAAGGGGACTGGTTACTACTGGTGAGGGGAGGCTGGTTCCTTGCTGTCTGTGATTCCAATTTTTGATTACTGATGCCTGTTTTCCATTAGGTGCTGCATAGTTTAATGGCACTGTTATATTGAACTGGTTGATGTACATACTAGTTAATTCCTAATGCAGTTAGCTACCATGTTTAGCTGCTGTTTGGTTGTTGTTTAAAGTTACTTGTGGCTGATGTTTTGACTGTTATTTGAGCTCATTTTCTGCTGTTATTTAGCTGCTGTTCTGGCTGATGTTTTGACTGTTATTTGAGCTCACTTTCTGCTGTTATTTAGCTGCTGTCCTGGCTGATGTTTTGACTAATTATTTGAGCTCACTTTCTGCTGTTGTTTGGCTGCTGTTAGATGTGGTTTTGCTGTTATTTACTACTGTAATCACTGCTGTATTTTGGTAGGAATTGTGCCCTGCATAAACCCAGGTTGCTGCCCTTATTTTGAAGCAGTTGTTGCTAAAAATTCTGGGCAGGGACAGAGTGGAAATAAACAGTTGTGTTTGCTGCACTCTAGCCCAAAACCAGTACACAAAAATGATCAACCGAACTAGTTTAGACACTAGCAGGATCAGATTCGTCTATGGGATGATAAAAACAGTTGAGGCATGACTAATTGCATTGATGTGTGAACTGTTTTAAATAACTATGTTGCATATATGACTCTAAAATTAGATATTAGCACCTTCTACCTCCTTTACCTATTGTTTGAATTTAAAGAATGTAGTCACCATGTGTTTATTTTGGTTTGCATATGAAACTTGAGTCTATTTCTTTAGAAGTAATTATAAATTGATATGTATCGCCTCACAGTTTAAATAATAATTTGAATTAATCCCTGAATGTCGTATCCCTTGTTTTTGATGGATTGGAATGACAATTTGTGTATTCTTTTTGTATGGTGTCAAAGGTTAGAAATGTCGTACCGACATTCGAGGACGAATGTTTCTAAGGGGGGGGGAGGATGTAACGCCCCATATTTTCGGGTAGCGGTTGAACTCATAACGTAGGTAAGTAGATCCGGACCCGGGAAAATTTTCGTTGTACTTGTGTATATTAATAAGTAGATCATTATATAAAAGGGCGTGATCCCGAAATAATTTTGGGATTTAGTTAGTGTGACGATGGAGTTTAATAATAATTGTGTATCCCCGAAGAGAGTATAGACTGGTATTTTATTACAGGAATTATGATATTGACATAAGAGGATTTTAGTAATCGTCGGGATTTAAATAATTGGAGACCGGAAATTTAATTGTGTGTATAATTAATTAATTGTGGAATTAATTAATTAGGGAGGGGACAATTTATAGTGGGATTTGGTACGTGTGTTCTTAATCAATTTGGGGGTGGCTAAGCCCCAAACCGATCGACCAATATCAGCCCATAAGGCCTTCTTTCTCCATTTTATCCATTTCTTCAATTCCATCTCTTCAACCATCGATCCTTCAGCGTGCTCTCTTCATCTCTACCAAATTCCTCCATCAAATTCATTTCTAGCAATAAGAGTAAGCTCAGTTGATGGGTTTTCTGAAATTTTAGACCAAAAATTGGGGATTTCCGTGAGCTTTCATATAATCAAGCGAAGGAGAAATTCAAGGTGTTCTGGGCTTTGATTCCAGTAGAATCGAAGCCAAGAACAAGCCTAGAAACTCATAAGCTTTACAAGAACCTTGAGTACGAAAGGATTCGAGCGCGAATTGATTTTGGGTTCTGTTTCTGTTGGTCAGAAGCTGATTCGAGCAAGCGATTTTCCAACGATACTCGTCACTGTATTTAAGAGAGGTAATATTCCTTATTCTCTAAGTTTGTACAAGTTCTGGACTTGATTCTTGTTATTAGTTCAATAGACGATTGTCGAAAATGCGAATTTGGGTTGGGTATCGTTAGGACTACTGTAATTGGGAGTTACTGGGATTGCATGTGAAATTGTGGTACTGTTTTGGAGATTGTAGTAGTACAAGAAGGAGGATTAAGAGAGTTGGATGTTTCACTACTTACATAAATTTCGATATAGAAGGAATATAGGTTTTACGCGTTCAAGGTGTTCGCTAGAATGTCCCATTGAATCTGTTTTTAGTATGTTGATTCAATTGTGATTTAAATCATCCGTATGATGTAGATAATCATTCATAGAGCGTATAAGGACCCGTGGAACTTAGATAAATTCGGCATCAAGGTTGAAGTTCTAAAACGAGGCGTACTCTAATATTGAGTTGATTAGTTCGTCTAAGAGGTATGTGAAACCCTTACTTTTTTATTTTGGCATGATTTAATGAAAGTAAGGCGGACGTACTTGATTCTTATACAGTTTAATTCCTAAAGAGGATTGTTATGAGAAGTGCCTATGGTTTTTCAGCAAAGAGTTTATTATGACATTATTATAAGGATTTTATTGAGAGTCAAATGATATTTTTTACTTGCCTATGGTTACTCATGATATCTACTCGTGCTAAGTGTTACTACTTCACCTCACCGAGTCCCGGGCCGGGTTATGTTCGTGCACAGCCTTGCATTTTTTTCACCGAGACCCTCACTAGAGGGCCGGGTTACGTAGGATGGATCCATAGACGAGATATGACTTTACCGAGTCCTAGCATGGGCCGGGTTACGATGACTTTACTGAGTCCCAGCATGGGCCGGGTTATGATATGATTCCATTGAGTCCCGCACTAGTGGGCCGGATTACGTTACAGATATATATATATATATATATATATATATATATATATATATGTATATGGACATGCACTCATGTTTTCTTGACTTGACTCTCATTTTTATATGGCACAACTGACTTTTATGATTTATGGCACAGTTGGATTTGGATCCTGACTTTTATATTGATCTCCTGTTTCTGTTGGCTACTTATGATCTCTTTTACAACTTCATGTTTTACATACTCAGTACATTATTTTGTACTGACCCCGTTTCCTCGGGGGGGCTGCGTTTCATGCCCGCAGGTACATGTTTCCAGTTTGGTGAACCTCAGGCCTAGGTTCCTACTCAGCAGGTTGGAAAGATCCTTTGATCCAGAGCTTTGTCATTTTGGTACCGAACCTCTTTTAGACTTATGTTTGTATTTAGGGGCACGACGGGGCCCTGTCCCGTCATATGTCGTTGTTCTTCTTATAGAGGTCTGTAGACAGTGGTGGGTTGTACTTATGTAAGGGTTATGACACTGTTTTGGTCGGTCATGTTATTGTATTCTGTGCTGGGGTGTTCCCATGTATATACGTTACTATCTGGTGGCAGCCTTGTAGGCTTGCTTGTTATGTTATATTGGCTAGTTGCGACTCCTTAGGAGACATGTACATTCTTGTGTAAAGGCAGCCTTGTCGGCTTGCCTACCCTGGCATATGTTGTTATTGCAGCGTTATGCTGCCGGATTTCAGACCCATTAAGGGTTAGTTGGGTTATGTGTGACATGTTACTATAATGACGTCATTAGGGCGGTTAGTCGCGGCCCGTCGGGTCGGGTCGTGACAATTACAAACCCATAACAAGCCCTACATGATCCTATACAGAGGGTTCTCACATTAGTGGATATCACATGACGGCCAAGCCTATGGTATCATAATTAAATGCATTGAACATTTTTTTGAGTGTGAGTGTACTTTTCTAGATGTTCCAAAGTTCAAAATACTGAAATATATCTAAGGAAGGGACTTTCTTTTAGTGAGGGCATTTAAAACATGAGGATACGTATAGGTCGAAACCTTGGATTGAAGCAAGTGTCGATACTCATGTATGTCTGAGGTAGCATCTGAAGCTGTAGCAATTACCCTGGAGTCAGTCTCGGTTGGACAGAAAGCAAATAACGGGAGCCCTTAAGCACAATACTAATTGTTTGGTACCAACTGAAGTCAAGACGTGATTCCGTTTTTTTCAAATTTTCAAATTTTCAAAAAAAAAGAACATCAAAAACCTTGCAAAATATATTGCATAATTTTTCAAACTTGAATCACTCTCTTTTACCAAAAAACATTTTTTACAAACTCAAATTCCTTTTTCCACAGAGTCTCGGATAAACAACCCAGAATTTGATTTCAATTCTCCAATAGCAGACATGAACTACGTTATGACCTGATTTCCTCGGCAGGATACGTAGGCGGCCAAATCAGCTTCGGTCCCATTTTTAGAAAACCCTTACAAATCTCTTTCGCCACATGAACTACGTTATGACTTGATTCCCTCGGCGGGATACGTAGGCGGCCACATCAGCTTCAGTCTCATTTTTTGGAAAAACTTCACAAGCCCTTTTTCCTTGTAACGAACAACGTTATGACCTGATTTCCCTTGTCGGAATACGTAGACGACCTATATCGGCTTTGGTCACACCATTGGAAATTTTCTTCCCTTATCTTGCACACAACGCAATAGGCCCACGTGATCGCCTTAATAGGACAAACAAGCTGCCCACACAAACTTGGTTTTGTCCAGTTGGAAGTTCAGCATCTTCATATATACCAGAAACTGGGGCAAATTTTAAGGGTTCACTGCAAGAATACGCCAATAGACATGGAAAGTGTCGGCCAACTAAGTCTTCAATCTAAACCAGTCTGAACTTGCAAGTGTCAAGAGCCAAAGCTACAAAGTCAACGCGAATCAACTGCCCCTCCCCTCCAAACTCACGAATTTCTTTGAGTGCAGGACTTCAGGTCGACAAAGGCAGTGAAGCCGCAACATGTGTGTTTAATTTGGCAAAGAACTTCGCATCACAGTTCAGCCCACAAGGATCATGTTCCTGTTTTGCGTCTGTACAAAAGCACCCTCTTGACCTACAGGGTCCCAACTGTGTTATGTCTATACAAGGACGGTATTTCATGACAGGATCATATTCTCAGCCTCATCTATTCATCTTACATTGCCTATATCCACTCATTAGCTTTTCATCCAGATTGAGTTTGCGAGAACTTCAACATAGCATTTCAGCCTCAGGGTCATGATGCATTACGTCAATAAAACGACATCATATCAGGCACCCACCTTCTAATGCGGGTATTTTAATTTCAATCTGGCACCCACCTCCTAATGCTTGTATTTTAATTTCAAGGCCCATCTCCTAATGTGGGTGTTTTAATTTCAATCATGCGCCCACCTTCTAATGCGGGTATTTTAATTTCAATCAGGTGCCCCACCTCCTAATGCGGGTATTTTATTTTCAATCAGGCGCCCACCTCCTAATGCGGATATTTTAATTTCAATCAGGCGCTCACCTCTTAATGCGGATATTTTAATTTCAATCAGGCGCCCACCTCCTAATGCGGGTATTTCAATTTCAATCAGGCGCCCACCTCCTAATGCGGGTATTTAAATTTCAATTAGGCGCCCATCTCCTAATGCGGGTATTTTAATTTCAATCAGACACCCACCTCCAAATGCGGGTATTTTAATTGCAATCAGGCACCCACCTCCTAATGCGGGTATTTTAATTTCAATCAGGCGCCCACCTTCTAATGCGGGTATTTTAATTGCAATCAGGTACCCACCTCCTAATGTGGGTATTTTAATTTCAATCAGATGCCCACCAAATGACATCATCTGCATTACGTCTAAGCAACGACATTATTTCATTACACCTAAGCAATGGCGTTATTTCATAACGTCTAAGCAACGACGTCATTTCATTACGCCTATGCAACGACGTCATCTGCATCACGTCTATACAACAACGTCATCTCATTACGCCTATGCAGTGGCGTCATCTGCATTGGGGAAGTACTTCGAACGTCGTTTCGCCCTTTCCCCAGTATTTCGCCACATCTACAACCAGTGTCATCATGTCTCGATACTGGGGCAATATTTCTTGAATCCGCGCCACCTTTGCAACTTCTTCCCCCTCGGAATTCTATCTCTAACCATTCATCTCTAACCTTCATTCAAGTCACGATGATCGGGACAAAATTGGCTACTCAGTCAACTTCTTTGTTCGAAAACTCTTTCATCGTTTCCGGCCAAAGAGGGGAATCTGTTGACACCTAATTTTGTCCCTCTTTTTCGATTATTCGCTTGCAATTTTGAATATTTCGACACCCCAAAATAATTTTGAGATGCATAAATATATTCGCATTTTTACTACTATTTGCCTTTTAATATCATAAACATAGTTTTACCCTAATATTCGACGTTATTTTTTTATTTTTGCAAAATGGCATCGCATTTCTATTTTTAATCAAGCATTAGGCATTTCGCAAATATTATGTTTTTATTATTATCACATTGTTATTTTTATCTTTATAATTTAAATCTTTTGCAAATCATCTTTTAAATATTAAACCCCTTTTTATATTTTTAACTCACAACTCATTTTCCATTCACCCAAAAAATTATTTCAACCCACCCACAAATTACAAGCCCAATCCGCAACCCCCATTTTCAACCCAATTGGCCTAAATCGGCCAAAACCCCAAGCCCAACCGAATACCCCTCTTCTTTAACCCAATACCCAAACCAAAATGAAAAACTTTTTATTTTGGAAAAAACCCCAAGCCCTCTCTCATTTTTTGGGAGATCAGCCGCACACCCTAAAAATCTACTCCCCCCACATTTTTTCATTTTCCCCTCAAAATTGAAATCGTCGACAAGCCCCCACACCCTCTCCTCAAAATCCGGCGACCCATACTCTCTCGCCAAAAATCGGCTTCCTTACACCCTCCAACTAATCGTCGACACCCCCACCACTAACACCGTCATCTCATCCCCTACTGCTCCGATGAACCGGAGCGAACCACCACCACCATCACTGCTAGCCCATCACCGTGGGAACTACGATGATACTTGGTTTTTGTTGTGCTCTTCGCTTTTTCCAGATCTGACCTAAAAGAAAATTCCAGCGTCGCTCCGACATTTTCGCCGTGGAAGTGATGCCGCCGCCCCTTCTATTTTTTTTGCTATTGAATCTGACCGGAGGTCGAACTCCGGCGACACTACAATCGTTTCTATTTCTCTTGTGGTTATATTGTTGTGTGTTTGTTGGACTGATTTAACCTCATTTTGACATACTCCAACGAGTATGTTTTCCGGCGTGCTGGCTGATTTTGGACTGTTCTTAACATTTTGCTAATTTGTGATAGTTTCTAATCGGATAATTACTCCGGGGTTTGCCTTTGTTTGCTCCGTTGATTATTGCTCCTTTTTGGGACTTTTCTCTGTTTTCGGCTATTTTCACCACTGTTTTACCATGGCGCCCACTGTCGTCTGCCTATTTTAACCGGGTCGGGTAAAATTTCCAAGTTATCTGAAAATTTGAGAAAAACTGATTTGGGTCGGGACTTCTAATTCGGGTCGGGTCATCGACCCTGGTCGGGTCGGGTCAGCCCGAGTTGGGTAAAATTTCCAGAATTTTGTGTTCAATATTTTGTTGTTGGTTATCTGAAAATTTGAGAAAATTGATTCATGTCGGGACTTATGATTCAGGTCAGGTAAAATTTCCAGATTTTTGTGTTTAATATTTTGTTGTTGGTTATCTGAAAATTCAAAAAAAAAAGTGTTCGATTCTGGGTCGGGTCGACCCGAAATTCTGGTCAGGTCATTGTTCCATCTCGGGTTGGATTTTTCCCAAGCAGATTCGAATTTTGTTTCGGTTCAAAAATTCAAAATTCGGGTCGGACGTTTTAATCGCAGACTGTTGGTTTATTTTGGTATTTGAACATCCGTTACGCGGCTATTATGTTATTTTTACTGATTTGAACAAATACTATACTTTGGCCAATGAAATTGAATTTGAGGCAGTGTCCCTTCGGAAAATGGTTCTCGGTTTCAGTTTTTTACTGTTTTGGTATTATTTTGCTGATTTGAACATGATATACTACACTGGTCGATGAAAAAATATCCGTCGATTTTTGAAGCCTCCACAATTGGAAAAACGGAAATAAAACTTCTAGGCTAGGATGAAACTTAAATCTTTTTTTTATCCGAGTGACCAACATGTTCGGTAGGCAAGACAACTAAAATGACCAACGAGTCATATGTTCGCAACCACGACGTGATTTGAATGATCTTTTCAAAATTTAAGTCTGAGCCTTCCGTAATAAAAACATTTACTGTTTTGGATACAAATCCAAGTTATTTATATTCAACTTTTTCTAACCGTTTGTTCTTGACAGTTTGCAAGGAACACTTACGAAAGTTAAAGAAGACAAGTTACTCCTCGAAGATGATTTATTGATGTTTTATTTTATTATGTATTGTAATATTATTTATTGTACTTGTGTAATTATTGAAATGTTTAGAATAGGTAGACTTAGAATTAATAATCTAGAAAGAATAGATTTAAAATCGGAAACCGCTAGTTTATCTATTTTAGGCCCGTCACCCATACTTTCATAAACGTTAGTTTATTTATTTTAGGTTCGTCGCTCATACCTTCAAAAAACACTAGCTTATTTTTGAACTGTTCAGAAATTTCAAAACTATTGGTCACCTTTTACTTACACTATTAATCATACAAAATAGTCTCATTTTTATCCGATTCATTATTTAAACGACTTCCAAAATATCATTTTCTTTGCATTACAAATAAGTTATTTTTCTTCTTACAAAAATCACTTTATATATATTTATAAACAATGCCATACAAATGCATATTTGTACAAAATGCATCCTTTTACTAGATACTTGAAACATCATTTTAACTTTATATTTTAAACATGCATTTTCTTAGTACAATAATTAAACCTGAGTTTGACCGGATAACCGCAAGTTAGCAAATCTTAAAGGGTGCCTAACCCCTTCCCTTTAGGATAATAAAGAACTCTTACCTAGAATTCCATAATTTCACAGACCAGTAATCGGAGTTCATATTGCACCATTTAGTTAACATTTAGGTGTCCTAATTCACCTTAGAATAATTAGGTGGCAACTCCTCAACAAAGAAATCATTTTTATCCAATCCAGATGGAATCGATGCCATCACGTCGCGAGCCGCGGTAAAAAACGGGCTCGACAACTTGCCTAAGTCTTTGATTTTGAATTTGTGGTGTAGAAACGACTTTAATTGTTGGATTTCATCCAGATCTGTCCAGTGAGAATCACATCATCTACATAAACAACCACAAATACCATGAAATGCTTATCTTCTTGAAAACCAATGAATAGTCACTAGCTGAGTGAACAAAACCCCTGGAACACAATGACTAAACTAACTTGTCATACCATTGCCTAGTAGTATGTTTTAACCCATAAAGGGACTTTCTTAATCTGCAAACTAGTCCATTTTGGTCAGTGAGCAACCCTGAGGCACTTCGATGTAGACTTTCTCATTTAGATTTCCATGTAGGAATGCATTATTGACATCCAATTGATAAAGTGTCCATCTTTTCTTAACAGCTAGACTGAGTAATGTTCTGATGGTTGTCATCTTGACAACTGGTGAAAATGTTTCAGTGTAATCTATCACATACTGTTGAGTTAATCCCTTGACCACAAGCCTAACTTTATACCTCTCTATGCTACAATCTGCTCTGTGCTTAATCTTATACACCCATTTACACCATATCATCCTCTTGTCAGTAGGTAGTTGGACCAAGTCTCATATGTGATTGGCATACAAAGCCTCAAATTCATGTGTCATTGCAGCCTGTCATGCAGGGCTTAAAGATGCTTCATCATAAGAGGATGGCTCACTATCAGATGTAAAGTTACTGATGATCTGTTGATTGTTCTGAGGGATTGAGGTGAGCGAAGAGGAAGAAGGATGAGATGAGGTAGGTTATAAGTTGGGTAGTTTGTAGTTATATTCTTGTAGGTAGGATGGTGTGGTATTTTGTCTAGATGTTCTTCTAGCTTCATAGGAGGATTAAAAGGTTGGTGTGACATTGGGTGATGATTCAGATGTGCAAGGTAAAGTGATAGTAGTTGTTTGTGGGTCAACTACTGGGGCAACAAGTGATGTAGTACTGGTTGGTGCAGGTGATGAGATATTGGTTGGTACAGGTGGTGACATGTTGGGTGAGGATACAATATTATGCACAGGAGAGGATGTCACTGGATAAGATTCTCTATCACTAGTGAATATAGGGTCACATGTAACATGATTGGCATGCTTATTCAAATCCTCCTTATGACATGTATTGTAAATGTTTGTGTCAGGTTTTAAACTACTGATATATGAATTGACCATGTTCAAAACTTGAGGAAAAGTGGTATGATTGACAGACATGGAAAAGGAAAAATATGTTCATAAAGCAAAATATCTCTTGAAATGTGCAACCTTTTAGTGGCCAGTCTAGGACCTTGTAACCCTTTATTCCAAAAGGATATCCTACAAAATATGAGGTGTTGTTCTTGGTTCAAATTTGTCTTTGTTAGTTTTGAGGGTTGTAGGAAAACATAGGCAACCAAAGACTCTAAGATTGTTGTAGGTAGGTTTCTTTTTGTACAGAAGTTCATAAGGACATTTATTGTTCAAGACTGTGGAGGATAATCTATTTTATAAGGTGTGTTGCTGTCAAGATGCACTCACCCCCGTAACTAAGAGAAAGTTTAGACTGATACAACAGTGCTCTTGCAGTCTCAAGGAGATATTTATGCTTTCTTTGTACCACACTATTTTATTGTGGTGTGTAGGCACATATTTTCTGGTGTATTATTCCTTTCGTTTGAAAGAACATAGATGATTCTCTATTAACAAACTCCAGTCCATTATCAAATCTGATGACTTTAATTGTGGTAGAAAACTGGTTTTCTATCAATGACACAAAGGCTTTAATGGTCTGCAGAGTGTTACTTTTACAACTTAATAGGTGTGTCCATGTGGACCTGGTGCAATCGTCCACCATGGTGAGAAAATATTTGTTGTTTTCATGTGTGGTGGCATGGTATGGCCCCTATAGATCAACATGCAAAAGTTCAAAGCATTTTTCTGAGGGAAATATAGTATGGCCTGTCTGGCCATGAGATAAATTGTGCACATGAAGGGTTGTTTAGATGCAAACTGAGTGGGTATAGAAGACATTCATTTCATTTTCACAAAGGGCACATGTCCCAGCCTTAGGTGCCACAAAAGATAAGCATTTTCAAGAGTACTAGAATAAGAACTAGAATAAAAACAAGGACTCAACACATGACAAATTTCTTTATTATTTGAACATGGCACATTTACAATAGGGGATGAAGGTGAGGGGGAAACCTGTTTACCACAATCAGACAAACTACAATGATCAGATGGTTTAGACATTGAATGAAAAGCACTATTGATAACAGACAACATATTGCAAACATCTGGAGAGGGTGGAGAATATGTATGCTTGTTGTAGCATTTTGAGCAAAGATAGTATAATCCATCTTTGGCTCTACCAATCCCCAGAGGCCTCTTCAGTGAAGGGGCCTGCAAGATACAATAAATTTCACTGAAACTAACAATACTTTTGAGTGGATGAGTAAGATAATGAACTAAAATAAGGTTGAATTTAAAACTAGACACAAATAACACTTTATACAGTATCAAAGCTGGACTTAGCAAAGCATCACCAATCTCTGTTACTTTTACTCTATATCCATTAGGCAGAGTCACAAGAAAAGGGAAAGGTAAGATTTCGATATTGGTGAGTAAGGATTTGTTGTAAGTCATATGATGGGAGGCCCCAGAGTCTAATATCCATTAATCCGCAGATAATACTTCAAATTTACAAGACAGTTCACCAATCTCAGTTATAAAGGAGTGTCAATCAATTATACCTGCAAAGTTGATTGCTCCACCAGTAATGTTGTTTGAATTTGAGTTGTATCTTGTGTCTCCAGTGTCTCCAGCATGAAGAGTACTCAGAAGATTGATCAACTGACTGCATTGTTCCTTACTTAGATTCTGGATTGCTCTATTGTTGAACTGATAATTTGCTCCTTTCTGCTGACTATTATTCTGATAACCAAATTCACTACATCTTCCATATGTTCCTTCCACATATCCCCCATACACATTTGCAACAGATGCTTGGTTTCTTCCTCTAGTGAATTTGAAATTCTGGGGAAAGCCATGTATCCTATAGCACTTATCCTCTGTGTGTCCAGGTTTCTTGCAGTGGTTACAGAACAAACTTGACTTATTTTGATGATATCCTCCTCTAGAGGATCCAGAACCATATTAGCTTCCACCTTGAGTGGTGTTGTTTTATCTAGAAAATTGATTACCATTCTGCCTGTTGAAATGACCTCCTTGCCTGTTTCCTTGATAGTTAGTTCTGAAGCCTACATTTACTGCACCATGTGTGTCAAGAGATGTGGAAGCTCCATGTGAGTTGAGTGAGGTTGATTCCAAGGTCAATTGGCTCTTAGGCTTCACCTCTCTTTGCTTCTCTTCTTAGATTATGATAGAAAATGATTGTGCAATATTTGGCAGTGGATTCATCATTAATATGTTTTCCATAACTGCAGTGTAAACCTCATTTAGCCCCATGAGGAATTGAATCAAGAGTTTGTCTTATTCTGCCTTGTGCATCCCAACGTTGGTATCACATGTGCATTGGCAAGTGCAGTTTGTATTTGCACTAAGTGTATTGAATTCTTCCCACACCTTTTTTTTATTTTTGTGTAATAGCTAGTAAGGTCCATACTTCCTTGTGACAAATCATTGATTTTTTTTGCAATTGATACAATTTAGCACCATTCGTTTGGTCATACATGTCTTCCAGTTCCTGCCAAAGTTCTTTAGCATCATTTACAAACTGAGGCTATCAGCTAATTCTCGTGAGAGTGAATTTAATATTCACGAGATCACCATATCATCGCATCTCTCCTAGTGTATGTTGATGAATCTTCCGCTGGTCGTTTGCATTTTCCATTTATGAAACCCAATTTATTCTTAATTGACAGTGCTCTAAGCACACCTCGTCGCCATGACCTATATCCAGTATCATCGAACACAGTTGGAAGTAAAGTCGAACCTGCATTTTTAGATGGATGCACGTACAATGGATTCATTGAATCTAGGATTTTCTGATTGGTTTAATTGACTTGATTCAACTCAATACACTATCATTGAACCCATAATCTCAACAAATACTAATTTTGAACCCATAATCTCAACAAATATTTAATTTTTGAACCCACAATTTTTAAAAAAAAACAAAATGTGTTTTCAGAAAAAAAAAGTGTTTTCAGATTTCGACAAAAAAAAGAAATACTAAATTCTCCGAACTACTACTCGATAACGCTGAAATCAAATTGACCCTCAGGCATAGAAACCACTTCTACCCCATTGATAAATGCAACTGAGTTACTAAATGGAGACAATGTAAGTATTAAATTCTCCGAACTACTACTCGAGCCACCTATTTCGACAAAAAAAAGGTCGAATACACATTTCGACAAAATAAGGGGTTTTCATAATCTTATTGAAAACTGAAAACAAAAAGATAATTTATTCCAACTCTGGACACATTTCAGAAAAGAAGAAAAGAAGAAAAGAAAAGTACTCTATGCACATATTTTATTTTTGAAAAATTTAACAGTAACATAAAAAATCATGTCAAGTTCAGATATAGTCTTTAAAATCACGAATCCGCCTCTGTTAGGAGAACATAATCTAGCAAAAAAAGAAGGTATTTCAGAAACAAAAACTCTCATATATGACGCAGCCCGAAACCTGATTTTGAAAATATTCATAGAACTTTTCTGGTGTGAAAAATACTGCAGTGTTCTAACTAATTCTTAATAGAACCTTTGCATCTTAGTTTTCTTAATTCAGATCAAAATGTTGAGACTAATCACAAAATCTTGGTCAAATCAATGTATACCAGAGTAATCACAATCGAGAGTCAAATCAGTTGAACACAGCAGCAAGGTATGCTAGATGGGCTCTGAGGTATAAATGGATTTAGTCGAAACCATTTCAGATGTAAAATGAATATACTTTTAATAGTAGTAACATGACAAGCCCCTGTTTGGCTCGCAAAATCTCAACGCTGAAGACATAATCACTACAACAAAGTATAGAATTGACGATAAAACTTTAGCAACAATTACTCCCTCCGTCCCAATTTAAGTGTAATAGTTTGATTTGGAATAGAGTTTAAGAAATAAAGGGAGACTTTTGAATCTTATGGTGTTAAATTAAAGATGTGTGGAGTCTTTTAAATCTTGTGGTCTTAAACTTGTCTGGTATTGAAAAACTTACTAAATATAGAAAGATACACTCTTTTTGGGACAAACCAAAAAGAAAAGTAAGACATTTAAATTGGAACGGGGGAGTAATATATTGTTTTGCTAAAAACGTAAATGGCAACAAAACAACTTGTTGTTGCAAATTTTTTTTTCATCGGAGGTTATTGCAACGACATTCAATAAATTTTGTTGTTGCAAAAAATACTTTTGACAACAACATCCAACATATGACAACAAAAATATTATTGACATATGTCTTTCTTCTTGTAGTGAATTCGCCTGTTGCATTCTCCTAATATTTCAGTGGGCTCCTCCACCAATTGAATGATCCACCGGTAGTGCACTGTACAGGGAAACTAACGGCGTAGCTGATGGGTTTGCAAAAACTGCTTTGAGTGGCAACTTTTTGAATGTAGTGTCTATTGTGGAAGAACCATCCCGTTTTGTCACAAGTATCCTAGCAGTTGACCAAAGAGGAGAAGCCATTCAGAGATTCATAACAACGGCAACAAGCAATAGTATACTACATCTCACTTTTTGTGTGATGCTGACCCACTGGGTCCAGACAGGCCAATGGCCATTCCCTGTACTAATTAATGTTTAGCTAATGGTATCTTTATCTTTCTGTTGGAAATTTACTTTTGGTGGGGAGGTGCGTCCACCCATATTTAATGACTTAAACACTAGGGTTCCTTATGTTGGAGGCTTTGTCTCTTCACACATGCATAATCTACTAAGTGAGTAGATGACCGTAGGGCCAAGAATTGTCAAATTTCATTGAGAAATGAAAGAGATATTGGTTCACGAAGTAAGGTGTTTGAGGCATGGAAATATGGTGTGGGACAAATTTACCACATCGGTGGGAAAAAGAAGAATTGTTCTCTTTATAAGTCTCAAAATTGGCTAAGGGTTTGGGACTCCAAGGGGTAACCCATGTGTTTGAAGGAGGGAGGACCTAGATGTGCTTGGGTTCGAGGCTAAGCCCACACTCGCGCCGCCGCCCGTCCCATCCCGTCCGGGCTCGGGTCATGGGTCACGGGTCGTGGGCCTTGGGCTTCTTCTGTAAGTAAGCGCCAATAATTGTCTGGGCGCCAATCTCAAGGGAAGAAGACTAAAAGATAATGTCTTATCTTAAGACGTTGATCCTGTCACACTATTTGACAGAAGATCCTTCATTTGATAGGATGATATTGGACACTCAGTCGTACAAAGCCTACATGCGACTGGAGTGGGCCAAAATTCCTTTGATAGGATGATATTGGACACTTAGTCGTACAAAGCCTACGGGCGACTAGAGTGGGGCCTGAATTCATTTGATAAGAAAAGTAATGATACCTAGTGAGGTGGACTAGAGTTTCTAGGTCTTAAATGATTTGAAAGCCTAAAGAAAGGCAGAAAACAAATTGAACACTCAGTCTGCCAAAGCAACTGGAGTGGGCCAGAGTATCCAGATTACATATGGTTACGCCCTAACCACGGGAAAGAGGTTGTTCATGTGAAGAAACGCCACCTCTAAAGTAGAAGGGGTTGGAGAGGTTGTCCTCAATAGGACTTCAGGGAATGAGATCACTCTAAAATGAGGTGATACATGTCCCAAACTTGGTTTAAGGGACGTTGTTGGTCAAGATGGTTTGAGACTAGTCCAACAGGTCTGTAATAACTAAGAATGGTACAGTATGTCTGTAGCCAAAATAATGATATATTTGTGGTCCGTGCATCTATGCCATCATAGATTAAAGCACGTCAAATAGAAAGTCATTCAAAAGCTAACGAAGTTGAGATTGTTGCCTTCTGTAGACATAAACCCTCAAAATGAATGTGAGGTAGGCGAAGAGGCAAAATCACCTTTCCATTCCATCAAAGGAATAGCGAAAGAAACACCGCTCCTCTAGACCTTAGTCACACCTACATGGGTGATTTGAAGTTTGTGCAAAATAGAGGGGGGAGACAAGTACTTTGTGACCTTCATTGATGATGGTACAATATATTATATCCTTTGTTTGGTGAAAAACAAAGATGAAGTTGTTGAAGCGAATAAGCGCTACAAAGCAGAAGTTGAAAATCAACTAAGCCTACGGATTGAGGAATTCGTAGTGAAAGAGGGGGAGAATGTGAAACATTATTCATTAAACGACTGCTCATTACTCACTTCAGTCCAACCGTGTTAGCCAAGCGCAAAGTCATACGTCCAAAATATGTGGGGCAAGGCGATCCTTACCGCTAATGCGATTCTCAACAGAAATTCGCATAAGTATAAGGATAACCCTCTGTGTTAGACATGGAAAGGATCTCACATACACATGTTGTGATGTGGGGTGGCTTGGTAGAAGTTGGAATACCGAAATAGGTCAAGTTGGACCTAAGACTGTAAATTGCATATCCACTGGATCTGCAAATAACAGTAGTGCTTATCGCCTCTTGGTGTCAAAGAATGCTGAATTCTTTGAAGATAACTTTCCTTGAAAAGGAGAAAGAAGTAATTACTCAAGGTTAACAAGAACCTGCGAGGGCCTGATTGTCCGAAACTAGACGTTTCGTATCTACATGACTCAGAAGTTGTTGTCTATCCGAAACTTAATATTCCAGATCTACAGAACTCAGGGATTCTAGATGTTGAACCGAGACGGAGTAAAGAGGGGACAAAGACTTGTTCCAGGCCTTCTAGCTTGTATGGTTGAGAATGAACCATGGACAATTAACAAATAATTGTCATCTTCAGAAGCGCTGCTTTAGAAAGAAGCTACAGAGAGCAAAATAGATTCCATCGTATAGTGTAATGGTTGACTTTCCTCCGGGAAAAGAACCTTTGGGTTGTAAAAATGGATACTCAAAAGTGAGTACAAGGTAGATGGATCTACTGACGAGTATAAGGCCTCGACTACTTGTACATGTGCTCCCCTGTGAATAGATAAACATCCAGGGCCATTGCAGTCTTACATGTCATGGATGTTGAAACAACCTTCCTAACCGGAGAGTTGGAAGGGGAGGATCAGAGTTGATTTGCTTGATTGTTGGGCTTCTTCCTGAACTTTCATTTTGGTCCCTGAAATGTTTACATTTTGGTCCTGGAAGTTTCAGATAAAACATAAATAATGAATCTGATCACAGAAACATTGACTCTGAAGTTAGAAAGCCAACAATTGAAAAAATCAACAGTCTGAAAGTGGAAGTTATATTGAAACAAAAGATACGGGTATCATAGATGACATCTTAGGAATTGGATTTCTAAGACATCTAACGGATTGGTCTAACTCCAAACTCAATTGTGAGATAATTGACAGTCTCGTTGAAGCCACCAATGGATATGAATCATAGAACTGATTAGAATCATGGTGCACCCATAGATAATGAGTGATA
Organism: Anisodus acutangulus; assembly: GCA_029783415.1. Taxonomy (NCBI): domain Eukaryota; kingdom Viridiplantae; phylum Streptophyta; class Magnoliopsida; order Solanales; family Solanaceae; genus Anisodus; species Anisodus acutangulus. Next base: position 34,402,627 of record CM056496.1, on the reverse strand, counting down.
TCTGCAGGTTACATGTAGTTCAATGTATTGTACACACTACAACCGACCTGGTATCGGCCTACAAAGCAGATCAGTTAAACTAATGATCACTCATGATTCTGGAAATAATCGATAGAAGGCGTTAAGTCGGATATGATGATATCTGAAACAGTTTCTTATCTGCGGATTATGGTATTCTGGATGTCCATCGGTTATGGGAGAACACAGTGATGCAAACTGGACATCAGATATGAAGAACACCAATGCCACAAGTAAATATGTATGGTGGGTCTTGGAAAATCCTCTAAGCAAACTTGCATCGGTCGATTCATGATGGAATCAGAGTTTATCGCTTTATACAAAGCATGAAAGAAGTTGAGTAACTTCATGACTCCTTAGAGGACGTCCCTTATTGGGAGAAACCCGTGCCTTCAACAGTTATACATTGTGGCTAGCCGGTCGGCTTCATAAAGGACACGGATGATGGCGTGTAGACATATTTGTCAGGATCTATTGGAGATATAAGACCGTATGGCAGCTGATCATCATAGATGTCACTTCCTTGATTACTAATCAAAAGATATAGCTGGACTACCCAAAGATCAAGTGTTTTGCATGTCTAGGGGAATGAGCTTAAAACCCAAACAATATGAACCTTTGCGGTGGTAACCCAACCATACTGACTGGAGATCCCAATAATTTGGTTCAATGGGAAAACTAAGCTGCAAAAGGTTCAGTTGAGCGCTTCGGTGGAAACAAGAGCACTTCGGATGATCATTTCTGCAGGGAAACATGAATCCAAAGATGTTCCCGTGATAGACATTAAAGTGCTACCTGCATGGTGGGTAAAGGTTAAACTTCCAAACCTTTAACGATCCTCAAACGGTTGAGGTTAAGGTTGGGGAAACTTTTAATGATTCCTAACACTTGTGAAGTGGGGTATAGCAGGATACCTTGTAGGAGATCACATATTTAAGTGCAAGGATAGACCGCCTCAAATGAACGCACTTAAGAATCCAAGTGTGTCCATGGCCACAACGGATAGAACAATAAGAATGAAAACGAATAAGGAGAGTTATTGTGTTGGTATCATTGTCTTGGCTTACACTAAACACTGACGGTTCAAGACATCACGTTCACCGCGCAGTAAGTAAGTCCGGTGGTATTCAACTAGGGAAGGTTCAAAGCAGAAGCTACCTCTTCTGATGCAATATTATTTCGCTGAAAGATTGCTGAAAGTAGGCAACCTTATGTGTGCGCCAAAATCTCTTTCAAGAGGGGATTGTTGGAAATTTGCCTTTGGTGGGGAGGTGCGTCCACTCGTATTTAATGACTTAAACACTAGGGTTCCTTATGTTGGAGGCTTTGTCTCTTCACACGTGCATAATCTACTAAGTTAGTAGATGACCGTAGGGCCAATAATCGTCAAATTTTATTGAGAAATGAAAGAGATATTGGTCCACGAAGTAAGGTGTTTGAGGCATGTAAATATGGTGTGGGAAAAATCTACCACATCGGTGGGAAAATGAAGAATTGTTCTCTTTTTAAGTCTCAAAATTGGCTAAGGGTTTGGGACCCCAAGGGGTAACCCATGTGTTTGAAGGAGGGAGGACCTAGGTGTGCTTGGGTTCGAGGCTAAGCCCACACGCACGCCGCCGCCGCCCGCCCGTCCCGTCCGGGCTCGGGTCTCGGGTCACGGTCACGGGTCGTGTTCCATTCTTCAGCAAGTCATTTCGTATTTGTTTTCTTCTTCAGACGCAACCTATTTACTTTGTAGTGTTGATTAGTTGCTGTTTTATCTTGGGAGACTATTGCCCGTTAACGTAAAAGCATATATACGGGGCAATCTTGTCTTAAAGACATAGAGCCATCTCTCGACTCAGCCACAGTTGTAACAATCCAGATTTAGTGTTTCTTGATTTCAAGTTATCAAGATTCAAGACTCAACAACCTTGCTGCAGTTCTGAATATTGGCTATTTGTTTATCCTTTCGAACACTTGTAATATTTATTTACTTTCCGTACTGCTTTACATTATCCAACACTTTCCTGATAAAAAAACGTCACTGTCAAAATCAATTTTTTTTCCATGACCAATATGTGACTGCAGACAAAACTTAATTTGCCCACGGGTAAATGATAAAATTTCACCAGACCTTTCCATTTCTTTTAGCTAATTTGCCCATAGGTAAATGACCATGATTTGTTTCAGTAAAGGCTTATAGATATCCAGAACTAACATCTCTTTTAGTTTTTTCTCTTTCTATTGTTCGTTGATTTATAAAGTGTCATGACCCAAATCACTAAGTCATGCGGGCACCTATCATTTCCCACATTGGTAGGTGAACCGTTCCTTAATCAATAATCCAACAACAATAAAATAAATAGAACAAGATAAATGGAAGTCTAAGTCATAAATAACGTAAGCGCGTAATACGACACTAACCAAGGAATCTGGTCCGAATAGTACAAGAGCCTTTAAGTATACAACTTGAATAAAAATTACAACCACAACCTGAATACATACTTCTGTTTAGAAAGAGAATTAAACAGAAAATCTAGATGAACTCCATGAGATTCACGAAGGCTAATCAAACCTCGCTGAAGTTCCTGCAATAACTCTACACCCCGAAAAGGGTGTAGCAAGAGTAGTATTAGTACGAACACTATGTAATGGTAGGTATCATAGGCCGAAAACAGTTAGCTAATAAAAGAAGAAACTAAAGAATAGGCATGCTCGTAATCAAGTACAAACACTATCACAGTCCAAGAGTAAATAACCCAAGTATAGAGTATCTAGTCAGAATCCAAGAAATACGAGAATGAAGTAGTCACTAAGCATATCCACGTAAGACTTGCAGTAATGTGAATCACACTAGATCTCAGTAGTCTATAGTCATAGCCTAGGCGGAATCTCTAGTCCTCGAATCCATCAATTGTCTAGGTAAGAGGCTAACAAGCAAACAACAACTCAAGTGAATCAACAACAAAGGATCAAGGATGAAACACATCATGCAATACAATGAATACAACAACAGAACCAGAGATATGAGTGGATGCAATATGAATGTATGTTCGATGTAATGCACTGACCAAATGTCTCAGATCGTATGCACATGCTCCATGCAGAATATCTCTACATCCCGATATTCATGACCTATGGGGAACCCACAAAGTCCATGTACCAGTCACTCCGTATCACTCAGCCTGGAGATGACTCTACCACCCACCACACCGCTAGACATTTCTCACACAGCTCAGGCTACGCAATCGACATGTCATAAGAATCACTGTTGTTTCCTTCTTACTTATCACCATCACGCCAAACATAGGTAATATCAATGTATCAAGGGATCATTATCACACCAATCACATGTAATGTCAATGTATCATGGAAATGAGAATGAATGCATGTATGAATGGATGTATGAATACATGTATGAATGCCAAATTCAACACTAATCATGAGTGAGTAAACATAACAACATCCGTAAATCAACTACCAATATGAACTTAATCCCCAATCTGTAATATGCCACATCTGGAAAAATTTCCTTTCGGACCACATAGGTAACACCAGTTATATATGCAAGCGAGGCTATACGAAATATACACGTAGCAAATACCATAATAAGAAGCCTCATATGTTTCACTTTCCCCTTTATCATTATTAATATCAAATCACAGTTCACAACAATGAATCATGTATAATGTGTATGAATGATGTGCATGTATCAATCTGAAGTGTAAATCATAATTGAATCCCAATCGTGCCACACATGGACACATATCATAATATCAATATCAAGTTAAGTCCTTTCCTCTATCCATGATATTACCAAGATAAGTGAGACATAACTATAACACAATCACGATATGGCAACTAAGTGCAAATCCAATATCAAATACTAGGCAACAAGCCAATAGATTACAGAGAGGCAACAAGCCCACAAATCAGTCAACAATACCAACCCTAAGTAATCCATCCCGACTTCATACCCGAAGGCGTACATACTTTCTCCGACAGTAACTAACTATACACATGCTTCGCTAATCGAAGTCTAACCAGAAAGTAAGACGTAACATACCTGAATGCCGAGCAGGAGCCACGTACTACACCACATGAGCCTTCCCCTTCCGAAGTGCATCAAAATGATAGAAGTCTAATAATATCAAAGCTAAGTAAGTAAATGACCACAACAAGCCAACTAATCGAAAAAAGGAACGAGTGAAGAAATACTTCAAAATACCCATCTTAACTCACGAGGGTAAAACTGGAAACTAAGGGTGAAAATACCCTACCCATAGTCTCATTAGTCATTTCCCTTAATTTTATGGAGTTCTAACCACAATTTCCCCTTTAATTTCATCAATTTAGCCAAAAACCCAAATTAGTAAGAACCCTAAATTTTCCAAGTTCAATTTATCAACATAAATGGAAGATTCACGCCTATTAATCACAGACTCATCAAATTCCATGCATAAAGAAGTTAAATCTACTAACCAATCACATTTTTGAAAGACAAACCCCGTTAGTGAAGAAACCATTAAACCCACCTTTAATTCTTAAGTTCTATAGATTTCTATCATAGATTAAAGCTTATGAAAGAAAAAGGATGAAGTCTAAGATTAGGAGACTTATCCACAAGAAGAAACCAGCCAAAATCACATCAAATCGCCTTCAAAGTCTCTTAAGATCAATACTGGAAATGATAGAAAAGAAGGGTTTTTAACTAGGGCATTAAATAAGATTCTACCTGCGTCATCCGCTGCAGCGATCACGAGTCTGTCCCAGCAGGGCCACTACAGCATTCACCTCTCCGCCACAGTGGATCCCCGTCCGCTATGGTAACTCATCCCAAGTCCTACTAGTCCGCTACAACGGCTGGTCCTTCATTGTAGCAGGACCGCTACCGCGAGCCTGGTGCCGCTACAACGGTCACCAGACAACAGAAACTTTCTGGTTTTTCATAATTTTAACCTCGAAACAAAATAGATAAGTAAACATACATAAAAACGCGCTATGAACTCATCTATGGTCTCAGATTTCCCAACGAATGTCTGGTTGACCAAGTCAACCCCCAAAACCCAAAATCAAGATTCCAAACAAGAACACAAAATGCTTTCGAGCTCCTTGGGAATCGAACCGAGTATCCCACAAGTCATAATCGACGTTCCAGACCTTAGGGAATTGACAGAATTCCCTAAAAGGTTTGTTTACCCAAAAGTCAACCCTTGGTCAAACACTCTCTCTAGGATCGCCTGATAACTTCGAGCATTAGGTCAACATGGGTAAAATAGTAAAAAGGCATGTAACGATTGAATAGGTAATTACATAAAACCTCACACAGATCAAGTATATCAAAGTGTACACTGGAACTTCAACCAAAACATAGAACATTTTGTTTAGCATAACTCTGCTTATTTCTGTAATAAGTTGAGAAAAAAACAACTAAAACCTTGCAACCTGCACAATAAAAGCTACAGTAGGAAGCAAAATTCTCCTATACAAGTAATATAAAATATACCGCTGATGCAGAGATTATAGGAAACAAATTTGATCCACGCCTCTTCTAGCAAGTATAACAGATATATTGTAGCAATATGTGCTTTCCCAATTGACATGACTGCTTATTTACTTACACTTTTTGTATTGCTGATTCAATCCAGCATGTTGTTCAAGCTTGTGCAAAAATAGTTGGGAGAAGAAAAAAATGTTTTTGTCTTCTAAAGGGATAGTTCTGTCACGCCCGGAACCATGGCCTAGGAGAAATACAACACTCGGTATCTGGATGCATGTGACCGAGTGAATCACATGGCTTGCTTGTCAATACGGACATTTAAACATACACTAACATGATAATAAAAACATGTAAAAAATAATACAGAATACAATAGTCTAAAAATATAATAGCGGAATCATCTGAGTAAAACATGATAAGTCTGAAAATATAATGTTGACATGACTTGATACTGAACTGATCTATGAAACCTCTGACATGATTCTAAAAACTGTCTACCAGGACAAGGTCCTAGCATACCTATACTAATAATGCATAATCGTAAAATATTAGACTGTCACCTCGAGGAAATTGGGGCTCACCAAACAGCTGATACTGTGCGATTCTACTGAGGAGATGCGTCTCCTTGAAACTCAGCACCTGCACCGTGAAGTGCAGGCCCCATGCAAAGGGATGTTAGTATATTTGAATTGAACTATATCTAAAGACACTAAAAGAAATAAACAGGCACAAAAAATAACAGGGACATGAACTGGAACTGAAACATGAATATGAACATTGAGTGTAATATAACATGTGTAAAATCTTTAAACTGAATACATAAATATATATTTGTATATCTGTGGAGAGAGAAACAATCAAACCGACATGAACCACCACGCGTAAACGTGGAATTTGATCTCTGCCCGATCAACTAAGTCATCTCATACTTTTCCAGAATATGAGAAATGAACATGTACATGATGGATCCAATAAATAATCTAAAGGTATCGTCCTCTGGCGGAGCGACCCTTATCCTATGTTCGCATACGTAAGTTCTATAGATTCCTACCATAGATTAAAGCTTATGAAAGAAAAATGACGAGTCTAATATTAGGAGACTTACTCACAAGAAGAAACCAACCAAAATCATCTCAAATCGCCTATAGAGTCGCTTAAGATCAATACTTGACGTGATAGAAAAAAAGGGTTTTTAAATAGGGCATTAAATAAGATTCTGCCTGCATCATCTGTTGCAGCGATCGCGAGTCCACCCCAGCAGGCCCGCTGCAGCGTTCATCTCTCCACCACAGTGGATCCCCATCCATTGTGGGAACTCATCCCAAGTCCCACTAGTCCGCTATAGCGACTGGTCCTTCGTTGTAGCGAGACCGCTACCGCGAGCCTGGTGCCACTACATCGGTCAGCAGACACCAGAATCTTTCTAGTTTTCACAATTTCAACCCCGAAATCCGACAATCATCTGAGACTTTCCAGATACAAAATAGATATGTAAACATACATAAAAATGTGCTATGAACTCATCCGTGTCCTCGGATTTTCCAACAGAGGTCTGGTTGACCAGGTCAACCCCAAAACCCAAAATTAAGATTTCAAACAAGAACATGAAATTCTCCCGAGCGCCTCGGGAATCGATCCAAATATTCCACCAAGTCATAATCGACCTTCTGAACCTCAGGGAATCTACAAAATTCTCAAGAAGGTTCGTTTACCCAAAAGTTAACTATTGGTCAAACACTCTCTCTAGGATCGCTCGATAACTTCAGGAATTGGGTCAACCGAGGTAAAATAGTAAAAAGGCACATAACGATTGAACATGTAATTATATCAGATACCAATTAAATAATTGTTTGTCCTCAAATAAAGAAAGAGAGTACGAAAGCTGACGGTAACTAAGGAATCCCTAATATAACAGCACGAAAGCCTCCACGACACGTAGTGCGCCAAAAATACTGCCCTCTCACCTTATTAGTCGAAACTTCCTCTAACTTATCTAAAAGACCCAATTTCCATATTTTCATACTCGAGTTTCTCGCACAACTGATCCCCGAATAACATGACCACTTTTCCTGAAATTCTCTGATTTGCTATAACCACACCTCTGAACGCGATCAATAAGTCCCACAAACATCCCTTAAAATAACACGAACCTTTAGATATAGACACAATCATATCTCACCCTGAACCAATAAAATACTCTGATTCATCTAACCTTCACCCCTCTAAGCCGTTCTTCGCACCACGATTCCTTAGAAACCCAAGCCCGAAGCCATGACTTACTTTTGCCAAAAAAGAACTCTTGCCTTATCGGAGCAACTATAAGAAATTCCATTAAACCAATCTTATTCATAGCTGAGTCCTCTAGTTTCAAGTATTCTTAAACCTTTAAATCATAATACATGAAGCATACCACTGAATACCCCACCGAGCCAAGTCCGCAGGACACCATCTAATCACTCTAAAGACCTCTTGCAACCATAGTACCTCCTCAAATCATAACCACGTAACAATGTAAACCGTTATATTTGTCTGAATAATTGCTCTCTGTAAGATATCATCAGTCTACTCGCAAACCCTGATAAAGCTCGGTAAACCTGTCATACCTCAAATCCAAACTGAAACTCATCAAATTTGTGAAGGTGATTTACTGAGAATCCAAAAGTCCTCATGGAAATATAAACATAGTCCATCAAGCTCTAATCGAATAATTTTGACCCGGAATAACGCACAACCCATGAATACCACCAACCGTCACTCGAACTGACTCCAACTTTCTGAAACCAATTATAGTCCTACCATCTATCTGTGGTGGCCAATTCCAATATCCTCCTCATACGTAATTAATCATGTCAATCACCCCCGACTCCAAAAACTGAGTCTTATCCAAGTTGTCAATTTAGTACTGAAGAACAACCTTATGATTGCAATATTCATGTTTCTCAACTTCTACCCGATACAAAAATATGATACAACTCCGAACTTCTCGATGCAAAATATGTAGCCGCATATAATACCCCTTTAACCATCGAATCTCTCATTGTAACACCTCAATATGACCATAACAATTATGAAAGTATCAAATCTTATAACTACCGCTCTAAATCTCATGTAACTACCCCTAAGTACTTAATATCCAAAAGTTCTCACCCAAGTTGTCCAATCAATATTACTTGTAACATAATGCACTACCACGAATACGATCTCATCTCAAGAATATAACTCTAGCCTCCACAGGGACATGAACTGGAACTGAAACATGAATATGAACATGAGTGTAATATAACATGTATAAAATTTTTAAACTGAATACATAAATATATTTTGGTATATCTGTGGGGAGAGAAATAATCAAACCGACATGAACTACCACACGTAAACATGGAGTTTAATCTATGCCCGATCAACTAAACCATCTCGTACTTTACCGGAGTACGAGACATGAACATGATGGATCTAATAAATAATCTAAAGGTATTGTCCTCTGGCGGAGCGACCTTTAACCTACGTTGGCATACGTAGTTTCAGGCTATCTGAACCTTCTCGGTAATATGTACAACTCCCAAAAATATGTACTTGAAACTAGTGACTTGAAAGCCCATGAATTTTATGAAATAACTTATTATCATAACTTGTAATTTCAGAAATTAAACATGTAAAGAAATACATAATATAACTGGGATAAATCATGAAAACATATTTAAGTTCATGAAACTGAGTAAATATGATCATACTTGTTCTCTAAGAACTCATGGAAAATAAGGCATGGGTTCATGGATTACAGACATATTCCTAATTACCATAATGGAAAATCATGAGAACAATAATGAATTAACAATAACAAGGTATATCATGATACATGTAGATTAGGGCTATCATGCAATTGGATTAAAGCACTAAGTTATGGAATTTCATGGATTTCATGGAAATGTGGCGTGGGGAAGAACATAGGCGTTCCCACACGTGGATAGAAACTCTACATACCTGACTTGTTTCCAAACATGTATTAAAAACCCTGACTTTGAAGAAGAACCCCAAAGATTGCACCTTGAACCTTGAATTGGGTTTAACTTGAAAACCCTAGGTTAGGAACAATGAATTCTATTTAGAAATCATGAGGATAACATTAGAATTACATAGAATCGCGTGAAAAGGGCTTACCTTAAGTTATGGGAATGATGGGAGAAAAGCACGTCGTTCTAGGGCTTGAAGAATAAGAGAAATCTGATTTTTTTTGTCTAAGGGATGTATTTATAATGTTTACTGTCGGGGGATTTTGACGGGTCATTCGACGGTCCGTCGAATTTTAAATGGTATCAGTCTGGGCCGTCAATATTTTCTCAGTCCAGATTGACGGTCCATCGATAATTTGACGGTCCGTCAATCGGACCGTACCTTTTTCTTGAGATTTCCAGAAAGTGGGAAGTTCTGAAATTTTTCTACGGAGAAGGTTGACGGACAGTCCAAAATTTGACGGTTCGTTAAATGGAAAATCAGTTGCCAATTTCAAAAGTGAAATTGATGATTCACTTTGATTGGTCGTTGAATGATTGACAGTCCGTACACGGTAGCATAAAAGTTCCTGGTCTGCTGAACTGATTCTGGTTTTCTAACGTAAACTCCCCATTTTAGTTTCCTACATCCCTGAGTCATATACATGACTTAGTTTAAAGGTACGAGATGTTACGAGTTCATGAGTGGCCTACGAAGTTTCACCAAAGACCCAGATTCTCTGTTCAATTAGGACCCGACAGTAGGGACATATAGCTATTCCTTTCTTCCCGTAGTTGTCATTGCAATTTGCACATAGAACCTGATGAGCACAAGGTAAGAAGACAACTGAAACTTCATTCTTCATACAAATTAAGCACTATCTATCATCGATAACATCATCAGAAGTCATCATCAACTTAATATCCAAGACAATGGATAATCAATCTAGAATGTTCAAGTAGTTCTAAAGAGTTAAAATAAGAAATTTAGGATGAAAGTTCTAGAGTGGAGTCTAGAAAGAATAACTCTAGAAATAAATAGAAGAGTGATTCTAGAAAAAGGTAGTGAGGAATATTCTAGAATAGAGTAGTAATTAAGTATCCTAACTAGATTTTTCCATCACCACATATAAATAGAGGTGGTCTATTTGAGTTGTAATTAAGTGAGTAAGAAGTTCTCAAGAAGTGAGAGCAAGTCCCAAGTGTGCATCCAAAAAGTGTCCAAGTGAGTCCAAAGTGTGTGTAAGCTAAAGTGTGAGTGTCAAGTGTTGGTAAAAATAAAAGAGTAAGAACTTGGTGTATATTGTGGTCAAGTTATAGTGTTCACGTCTTGGTGTAATTACTTTTACAATAATAAAGTAATTACATTTTTCACGTGTTGTGTTGTCTAACAAGTGGCATCAGAGCCAGGTCGGTTCATACCAAAGAGTCGTTTGTTGAGTTTCTTAGAATGTTCATGTGTGGTTTAGTAGAATAGAGATTGTTGTCGAAATCAAGCTTCTTGGTAAAAATAGAATTTTAGCCAAGACACGATGGGTGACTTTCAAGTGGTCGGTGGAATCAAGAAACTTAACAATCAGAATTACATCACGTGGTTGATGCATATGGAGGCATATCTCCAAGGCCAAGAGTTGTGGGAGAGCGTTGGTGGAAATGACGTCACTCAACCAGAAAACGCAACCGCTCTGAAGAAATGGAAGATTAGAGCTGGCAAAGCCATGTTTGCGATTCGGGCCACAGTTGAAGATGAAATGTTGGAGCACATCAGACCGGATAAGACACCGAAGGAAGCGTGGGATACTTTCGCAACATTGTTCATCAAGAAGAATGATACGAGACTGCAGCTTCTGGAGAATGAGCTTCTCTCTATCAGACAACGCGACATGATGATCAACCAATACTTTACCAAAGTAAAATCTCTTTGTTGCAAAATTTCTGCATTAGACTCTGCTGCTGGCATGTCAAACGCTAGAATTAGAATTATTATTCATGGATTAAGGCCAAAATATAGAGATTTTATTGCTGCAATACAAGGTTGGCCAAGCCAATCTTCTCTTGTTGAATTAGAAAACTTGCTAGCTGACCAAGAAGCATTGGCTAAGCAAATATCTGGAGTCTCATTACAGAGTGACGAAAAAGCACTCTATAGCGGTGATAAGAAATGTTGATCTCGACCAAATGCTAGTAGAAATTCTAGAAAACATGATGACAAGGATAATCATCATGGAAGCTCCCAATCAGGGGGAGCACAAAAGAAAGACAACTGGGGTGGCCAGTCAAATAATAACAATAAGTTTGATGGAAAATATTATAACTGTGGAAAAAATACATGGCTAAAAGTTGTTGGTTCAAGAAGAACACTGCAGAAAGCAATGTAGCCACGTCAAATGCAGGAAAGACAGGAGATGAAGAGTGGGACGCTGAAGCATCTTTCGTAGTGGAGGAAGAAGAATTAGCTCTGGCAGTTACCATTCCTAGAACTATCGACTACAATAATGATTGGATAGTCGACTCTGGTTGCTCAAATCATATGACAGGAGATAAAGAGAAGCTACAGAACATGACCGAGTACAAATGTGGTCGTGTGGTGGTGACAACCAACAACTTAAGACTACCAATCACTCATGTTGGAAAAACAACAATCATGCCGAGATTCAGTTCGAAAGAGGTTTCACTCCAGGATGTCTACCATGTACCTGGGATGAAGAAAAACTTACTAACAGTAGCGCAACTAACGACATCAGGCCACCATGTCGTATTTGGACCTCAAGATGTCAAGATCTATCAAGATCTTGAAATCTCTGGAACACCGATAATGACAGGACGATGCTTAGAGTCTGTCCATGTAATGTCAGCAAAGTTAGCTTATGTAAACAAGACTTGAAAGAACGAAACAACTGATTTGTGGCATGCAAGACTTGGACATGTAAGCTATCACAAACTCAAGGTGATGATGAAGAAATCTATGTTGAAAGGTCTTCCTCAACTCGAGGTCAGAACAGAGATCGTATGTGCAGGTTGCCAATACGGTAAGACGCATCCGTTACCGTATGAAGACTCAAAGTTCAAAGCCAAAATACCATTAGAGCTGATCCATTTTGACGTATTCGGGTGAGTCAAGCAATCATCAATCAGTGGCATGCAATACATGTTACATTCATTGATGACTTCTCACGGTACGTATGGGTTTTCTTTTTAAAAGAAAAATCCAAAACTTTTTCAAAATTTAAAGAATTCAAGGAAATAGTAGAAGGAGAATTCGACAAGAAAATCCAATGCCTTTGAACAGACAACGGTGGTGAATATACATTAGATGAGTTCTCTCAGTACCTACGAGAATGCCTCATACACCATCAATTCGCATGTACAAATACGCCACAACAGAATGGAGTAACTGAGAGGAAGAATTGACATCTTGCAAAGATATGTTGAAGCATGCTACATTCGAAGAATGTTCCAGGAAGATTTTGGGTAGAAGGTATTGAAACAACAACTCATGTCATCAATAGACTTCATCAAGCGAAGTTAGGGTTCGTTTCACCCTTTGAAAAATGGTGGGATAGTAAACCTGTAGTAAGTCACTTTCGAGTATTTGGCTATGTGTGCTACGTGTTTGTGCCAAGTCATCCACGTAGCAAATTTGATAAAAAGGCGATACGGTGTATCTTTGTGGGATACGACAGCCAAAGGAAAGGGCGGAAATGCTGCGACCCAACAACTGGAAAGTGTTATACATCAAGAAATATGGTATTAGATGAGGCAACATCATGGTGGTCACCTCAAAATGAAGACTTGCCAGATTCCAAGGAAATAGAAGACAATTTGCAAAAGAAGATGGGGGAGCAAATTATTGAAGTACATCCAAGTCCAAAAAAGAAACATGAAGATCAAAGTGAGGAAGAAAATACTGAGGACGAGGCAACACAGAATCCGTTGAAAATAGGCATGCATCAAAGATTAGAAGACCATCAACCAGAAGGAGTAAGCCCATAACCTCGGAGATCGACAAGAGTTCGAAAGCCAAATCCCAAGTCCCCCAATGCTGCTGTAGCTGAAGAAAAGTTAGGGATGCAAAAAAAAATTAAGTTGGTGCTGAAGGGGAGTGTTAAAAGTCATCATCAACTTAATATCCAAGAAAATGGATAATCAATCTAGAATGTTCAACTAGTTCTAGAGAGTTGAAAGAAGATCTTTAGGTTGAAAGTTCTAGAGTGGAGTCTAGAAAGAATAACTCTAGAAATAAATAGAAGAGTGATTCTAGAAAAAGGTAGTGAGGAATATTCTAGAATAGAGTAGTAATTAAGTATCCTAACTAGATTATTCCATCACCACCTATATATAGAGGTGGTCTATTTGAGTTGTAATTAAGTGAGTAATAAGTTCTCAAGAAGTGAGAGCAAGTCCCAAGTGTGCATTCAAAAAGTGTCCAAGTGAGTCTAAAGTGTGTGTAAGCTAAAGTGTGAGTGTCAAGTGTTGGTAAAAATAAAAGAGTAAGAACTTGGTGTATATTGTCATCAAGTTATAGTGTCCAAGTCTTGGTGTAATTACTTTTACAATAATAAAGTAATTACGTTTTTCACGTGTTGTGTTGTCTAACATCAGAATCCTCCAATCTATCAAAATCATGCAGCATTCTTGCAACATCTCCTTCTGGAAAGAGATCAGTAGTCTGTGCAAATGATTTAAGCCGAGATAGATCTTTTTCAAGCCGTTGGAGGTCATCCTCGTGCCGCTGGAAATCTATATCTATCCTAAGGCGCAAAACCTCAAGATTTCTTTTGTTAGTAGTCTCAGCTGCTTCCTTGAGGAACGACTCCTCCTCTACTTGTACCAAAGCTTGCTCCTTAGCCCTCTCTTCCTGCCTCCACTTCGCCTGTCAAAAATTGGAAATACAACCATTACTCATTCGTGTTCAATTTAGGGTAATAATTTCTCAGGAACTATTTTAAATAATGTATTCGCCATCAAAGCAAACATGTAAAGGAAAGAAATAAAGGAAGTACTGCAAGAAGAATAGGTTGTGCACTAAATCAGACTTAACTGTCAAAGAAACATCTAAAGAAACCTCCAATTGATATGTATCCAAAGGGAAGCATACCCGTTATTTTTGCAACATAAATATAATAATAGGGGGAAAAAGAGAAAGATTTGACAACAAATGTGATATGCTACTTTTGAATGTACATTCTAATTATCTAACTGGGATACAATTTCAGAATTGTTACAAATGATCTTGAATGTGTTACATTTCCAAGTATGAATTCAGAATGTAATGAATGGGTAACAATGATCGATATTTTTAGGCAACTTATCAGAAAAGGGGAAAGAGAAGACGGTTTTTTCAGCCAACAGCCATGCATCCTTGAAATTAGAACTTGAATCAACGTTAAAAAAATGAATAGAAGTATCACACTTACAAAAGGAAATGAAACTTTCTTGATAAAACTGTAGGCAATCATTACCGTGCATGTGTATAGCTCTAGAAGAATAATAAAAGCGCTCATTTATAGAAGCATTGGAAATTATTCATTCATTTCCTAGTTTCTCCTAACATAATGCCATCACAGATCATTAATGAGTTTCGGATTTTTTCTTCTTTCATGAGAAGGTAGAAATTAATGAGTTTTCCTCTTCAATCCTTTTGCCAGAAAAATTCTCAAAAATGTATCAAAATACGTTGAAACAATCTATGTTATTTTTCTAAATCCATAGCCCTGTATAACTTTCCACTCACCTTCAGCAACCCCCTTCCCCCACCAAAAAAAAAACCCAACCCATCAAGTAAGTGTCGCGCCCTATTTTGACCTGCTCGGGTCAAAGCGGAGCACGGACGTATGGGGTGATTCCTGGGTAAAAAGGGTTGAGGAGTCGCCACCTAATTATTTTTTACGGTGAATTAGGACACCTAAATATTAAAACTAAGTGCTGCAGTGTAAACTCCAATTTTAAGGTCTGCGAAACTAGTGAGATTCTAGGTAAGGGTTCTTTATTATCCTAAAGGGAAGGGGTTAGGCATCCTTTAAGATCCGCTAACTTGCGGTTATCCGGTAAAACTCAGATTAATTATTGCTAGAAAAATACATGTTTTACAAGTATAATAAATAAAAAGATGTTTGCAAATATGATGCATTTTATATAAGTAAATATGATGCATTTTATACAAGTACGTATTCGGATGACATAAAAAAAAGATACATGTAAAGTTTTTTTAGAAAACATGCATTTGTGACAATAAATTCTTTATAATGCCAAAGAAGCGAATCTTTCGAAAATCAACAAGTTGCAAAAAATAATAATAAAAGATAAGCTTATTTTGTACAATTTAATTGAAGCAAATAAAGATGACAAGAGTTGTTTTAAAAATCTTGAATACGCGTGACGAGCCTAAAATAAATAAACTAGCGAAGGATTTCTAAGTTTGCGAGCCTACAAATAAATAAGCTAGCGACGGGTTTCAAATCTTTAACTAACCTATGAATAAATCCTAAGTTTGCCTATTCTAAGCATTTTAATAATTACATAAGTGCGATAAATAATATTACAATACAAAGCGAGATAAAAGCTGAATTTAAAGAAAGAAATACAAATAAATAAACTCCGAGGAATAATTGCCTTTATTTTACTTTAGTCCCTGCAAGCTGTCAAGAACAAACGGTTAGAAACAATTAAATACAAATAACTTCATATCCGTATTCAAAACAGTGAATGTTTTGATCACGGAGGGCTCAGACTTAAATTTTGAAAAGAACATTCCAATCACGTCGTGGCTGCAAACATATGACTAATGTGGTTTATTTTTGATTGCCTCGCCTACTAAACGTGTTGGTCTCTCGGGTGAAATAGAAAAGATCACTATAATCACGTCGTGGCTGCGAATATATATAACTTGTTGGTTATTTTAGTCACCTCGCCTACTAAACATGTTGATCTCGGATAAAAGGTTTAAGTCTTCATCCTTGCCCAGAAGTTATATTTCCGTCTTTGCAACTGTGTAGGCCTCAAAATCGACGGATATTTTTCATCGGCCAGTGTAGTATCGTGTTCAAATCAGTAAAATTTTAAATCAGAATCGTAAAACAAAGCAGAAGCGATGAGCAGAAAAAACAGCTCAAAAAAGACGCGGTGTTTAATTTAAAACAAGAAAAACAAAGAATCGGATATTTTAATGTCAAACAAATGGATCAAAACAGAAAGCAATATCTCGAAAGGTGCGGTGTTTATTTTAAAGCGATAAAAACGTAAAAACAGTAAAAACAATAACTGCCGAGCAAAGAAATCAAACAGAAAACAAAGGTCTTAACAGACGCGGTATTTGTTCAGAACGGTAAAAACAGTAAAACAGTAAAACAGAAAGATATCCGTCGCACAGATGTTTAAAACAGTAAACTGAAAACAGAGAAGCGAAAGCGCGGCCTTGAATTCAATTTCATCAGCCTAAATGCGGTATTTAGAAACAGTAAAATAATACGGAAACAGAAATCAGTAAACTATCAAAACAGCAAAACTGAAACAGGGCAAACTGAAACAGAGAATTAATGCTGAAACAGAAATCGAAAAAGTGCGGCCTCGATTTCAATTTCATCGGCCTAGATGCGATATTAATAAAACAATAAAACAGTGCCAAAGAAACGAGCAGTGAGCAATTAAATTATCCGAACCAAATTCTGAAATGTTGGAACCGGAACAGGATTAAGAGATATTTATGGAAAAATCCGACCGGATCATGAACAACGACCAGAATGAAAATCAGAAATTCAGATTTTTAGATAACTAGCAAACAGGTCTGAAAAATGCCATAATCTGGAAATACGCCAAAAATCGGGTCGACCGATCCGGTCGTTGACCTGACCCGAATCGACTTTTTCAATTTTGGATAACCAATAATAACCACAAAGAACAATGCAAGAGATTTGGAAATTAAATCGGTCGATCGACCCGGTCAAGAATCTGACCTGACCCAATCGTTGATCCGAATCCAAATCAAATAATCCAAACCCAAATCAGATTTTAACACCAAATTCGGATAACCAATAACAAGAATGTGTAATGCAAGAATTACGAAAATATTACCCGACCGGTCGACCTGAATCGGTCGATGACCCGACCGAATCGATGACCGATCGAATCGTGATCCAAACCCGAATCAAATTTTAACACCAAATTCAGATAACCAATAACAAGAATATGTAATGCAAGAATTAAAAATGTTACCCAACCGGTCGACCGACCGGATCGATGATCTGACCGGATCAGTGTTTCAACCCGGAATCAAATAAATTCAACAATTTTAGATAACCAATGATAACAACAGCAACAATGCAAGAAATTTGGAAATTCAAATCGGGTCGACCCGACCCGGGTCAGTAACCCGACCCGAAATCAGTGATCCAAATCAAATCTTAACACCAAATTCAGATAACCAACATACATAAATATGAAAAGCAAGAATTTGAGAATGTTACGAACCGGTCGACTGGTCGGGTCGACCTGACCAAATCGTGAAAAAATCAGAGAATCAAAGGGGATGACAAACCTTTTCGGACTTGATTCTTGAACAACAAAGAAGCCAAAATGCTTTAAACTCAAGAACACAATAAAGTATTTTATATATATTCCGAAAATCCTTCCAAAATCTCTTTTTTTTCTTGTCCGAAAATCCCCCCTTTCCAAATGAAGAACAATCATGGGGTATTTATAGGTGGATTCCCCCCCCAAAAATCGAGTTTGAAATTCAAAATAAAGGTAAAAATCGCGGATTTGAGGGGCATGGGTCGCGGATTTTGTGGGTATGGGTCGAAGGGTTTGGTGGTGTCAGCGCAACAGAGGGGGGTTGGTGGCGGCAGGGGTGAGGTGACCGGCGACGTGGGGTCGCCGGTATGGGGTGTGGGGTCGCGGCGATCGGGTTTGATTTGGGGGGGTTTGAGATTTTTTTTTGTTTTTGGTTTTTGTTTGGTTTTTCCGACTTTAGGGATTAAAAGAGAGGGAAGATGGGTCGGGTTTTTGGGTGTGGGTGGGCTTCGGTTGGGCTTGGGAATTGGGGATTTAATCGGGAGTGGGCTTGGGAATTGTTTTTAGGTTAAAGGGGTTTAAATGGGGGAAGATGGTGATGGGTCGACGGGTTTGGGTCGGGTGAGTGGGCCGACAGGATTGGGTTTAATTGTTTTGGGGAGTTGTGTGTTGGGTTGGGGTTTAAAAAGGGGAAATATTTGTGGGTTATGTTTTTGAAATTTGTTGCGGATCTGGGCCGAAAAATAAGAATTAATTTGGAGATGGACTTTGGAGGTTGGATAGAATATTTTGGGTAGAAATTAGTTTTGGGTTAGAAAATAAAAAATGGGTTATGGATTTAAAAATATATAAGAGGGGTTTAATATATTAAAAAAATATGTGTTTATATATATTTTTTGTTTTGTAAAAGATGTGAATTATTTAAAATAACGTAACGATGTGAAAAAATAAAATATAATATTTGCGAAATGTTTAATGCTTAATAAAAGGGGAATGCGGTGCAATTTTGCGAGAATAAAATAACATAGAATTTTCGGATAACTTATGATTATTATAAAAATGCAAACGATATAAAATATGCGAATAATAATAATAATAATACGAAGATATACACATATATGCCTATATTTTAAAATTATTTTGAAAGTGCCAAAATATTAAAAATTACGAATAAAATCATAAAAGATGGGACAAAATTGGGTGTCAACAGATGCCCCTCTTTGGACGGAGACGATGAAAGAGTTTTCGGCCAAAGAAAGTTGACTGAGTAGCCAATTTTGTCCTGATCATCGGGACTGTATGGTAAGGAATAGAATCCCGAGGGGTATAGAAGTCGCAAAAAGATGGTGCACATTCAAGAATCAATGCCCCAGTGTCGACTTAGGATGACACTGGTCGCAGACACGAGAAATTAATGGGAAAGAGCGGATCGACGTTCGAAGTAGGTCGTTTGACCAAATTGCCTTGGTTCGCCGTGAGATATAGTTCCATGTTATGCTGAAAGCTCCCGCCGATTCGAATTCCTGTGGACCAGAGCTAAGATAAAAGTTAGTGTATAACAGTTGCATAAGATATGTATGTGAGAATATGACTTTGTAAGTTGAAATGATGTCGTTGCTTAATGTTGTGCAGATGATGGCGTTGGCGGGCGCCTGTTTACACTTTAAAATAAAGTACCCGCATTAGAAGGTGGCGCTGATTTAAAATAAAATACCCATTAGGAGGTGGGCGCTGGTTTAAAATAAAAATACCCGCATTATGAGGTGGGCGCTTTGAAATTTAAATACCCGCATTAGGAGGTGGGCGCTGATGAAATTTAAATACCCGCATTAGGAGGTGGGCGCTGATCAAGTTTAAATACCCGCATTAGGAGGTGGGCGCTGACTGAAATTTAAATACCCGCATTAGAAGGTGGGCTACCGATTTAAAACATACCCGCATTAGAAGGTGGGCGCTGATTTAAAACATACCAGCGTTAGAAGGTGGGCGCTGATTTAAAACATACCCGCATTAGAAGGTGGGCGCTGATTTAAAACATACCCAAGATTAGAAGGTGGGCGCGATTTAAAACATACCCGCGATTAGAAGGTGGGCGCTGATTTAAAACATACCGCGATTAGAAGGTGGGCGCTGATTTAAAACATACCCGCATTAGAAGGTGGACGCCGATTTAAAACATACCCGCATTAGAAGGTGGGCGCTACGATTTAAAACATACCCGCATTAGAAGGTGGGCGCTGATTTAAAACATACCCAGATTAGAAGGTGGGCGCTGATTTAAAACATACCCAAGCATTAGAAGGTGGGCGCTGATTTAAAACATACCCGCATTAGAAGGTGGGCGCCTGATTTAAAACATACCCGCATTAGAAGGTGGGCGCCTGATTTAAAACATACCCGCATTAGAAGGTGGGCGCCTGATTTAAAACATACCCGCATTAGAAGGTGGGCGCCTGATTTGTGTCGTCGTGTTGACGTAATGTAAAGTGGGGCCCTATTGCCATGCCATGATAGTTAATGTGTGGACATAAGCGATGCAAAAGTTGAGTAGATGAGAATGCGACCCTGTAAGTCGAAATACCGTTCTTTCCGTGGACACAACACGGTTGGGAACATGTAGTTTAGCATGACGTCTTTGTACAATCTCCAAACAGGAAAGTGATTCTTGTAGTGGGTTGCGATGCGGAGGCCCTTGCGAATCTGCTCATAAATGTTGCAGCTTCTCTGCATTGTTCGACTGAAGAACACGTACTCAAATAAATTTATGAGTTTTGGGAGGGAGTTGATTAGCGTTGACTTTGTAGCCGGTCTTGGTATTTGCATGTCCCGCTAACTCGGAGTAACCCCTCTCTCGCTTCCCGGTCTTGGCGGCCCGTTAATGAAAACATTCGAAAATAATTTGTAGAAATGCATCTTAAAATAGAAACATAAAATTATATCGAATTTTGATGAAAATGTTTGTTGAAAATAATTTGCTTATAAAAATTACTGCACATATATATATATCCGTCGAGCGGTGACATGCAAAGTGAAACAAAGCAAACGTCTTATCCAAAATTCTTCCTGGGTCAAGACTTAGTTTGCCGATGGTTTTCCATGTTTATCGGCTGGCCTCTGGCAAGTTGATCCCTTAAAAATGCCCCCGTTGTCCGATATATGAGAATGACGATCTTTTGAATGGACAACCGAAGTCTTGTGTAGATTTCTTGCCCGCTCTATCGGGGTGATCGGATGGGTGCATTTTGTCTTTTGTGAGATGAAGGAGAAAATATTTCCTAATGGTGGGACCGGCCGATTTAGGCCGCCACGTATCCCCATGAGGGAATCAGGTCATGACGTAGTTCATTACAAGCAAAAGAGGATTGTAAGGATTTTCTAAAATGGGACCGAAGCCGATGTGGCCGCCTACGTATCCCGCCGAGGGAATTAGGTCATAACGTAGTTCATATTACAAAGAAATGTGTTTCTGGGGAAATTTGCCATCTAGGAAACGAACCCGACATGGGTTCTTTGCGTATCCCGCTTTGGAGCGCAATTTTACAACACAAGAAATGCATTACACGTAAAAATCCTAAATGTAGTATCTTTCACCGCATCGCGTTGATAGCTTTTGGCCATACTTCACCGTCCCATTTCAGCTAGGATTAACGCTCCTCCAGTCAACACCCTTGAACCATATAAGGCCCTTGCGATTAGGTGCGAATTTTCCTTTAGCTTCATTTTGGTGCGGGAATATTCGTTTTAGCACCAATTGCCCCGGTTCGAAAGTCCTTGGTTTTACTTTCTTGTTGAAAGCTTTGGCCATTCTGTTTTGGGTAAAGTTGTCCGTGGCAGACCGCGTTCAATCGCTTTTCATCAATCAAAGATCAATTGTTCGTGCCGATTACGTATCCATTTCGTTCGCTCGACTTCTTGGATAATTCTCAAAGATGGTATTTCCACTTCGCTGGTAACACGCCTTCGCTCCATAGACCAATAGATACGGCGTTGCCCCAAGAGAAGTCCTGATCAGAGTGCGATATCCCAAAAGTGCAAAAGGCAGATGCTCATGCCGTGCTTGTAATTATCAATCATCTTTCGTAGTATTCTTTTGATGTTTTTGTTGGTCGCTTCGACCGCCCGCTCATCCGAGGTCGAGACGAGTGGAATTGCGGTGAGTGATCTTAAACTTCTCGCATATCTCATTCATCGACATCTTGTTGAGATTAGCCCCATTATGCGTTATAATCGACTCGGGGATTCCAAATCGACAAATGATGTTATTGCGGACAAAATCAACTACCACTTTCTTTGTTACTGACTTGTGGGACGATGCTTCTACCCACTTTGTGAAATAGTCAATTGCCACTAGAATAAATCTGTGTCCATTTGATGCGGCAGGTTCAATAGGGCCAATGACATCCATGCCCCAAGTGCGAATGGCCAAGGAGAGCTCGTCACATTGAGTTCGTTAGGGTACCTTGATTAGATCGCCATGAATCTGACATCGATGGCATCTTTGCACGAAGTGGATGCAATCTGTTTCCATGGTCATCCAAAAGTATCCTGCTCTTAGAATCTTCTTTGCCAAAGTGAAGCCATTCATGTGAGGCCCGCACGTGCCTCCGTGTATCTCTTCAACTAAACTGCTTGCCTCTCGAGCATCAACACATCTTAACAAACCGAGATCTGGAGTCCTCCGATAAAGGATTTCTCCGTTTAGGAAGAAATGGTTTGCCAACCTCCTAAGTGTCCTCTTTTGTATACTGGTTATGCCTTCTGGATATTCACCTATCTTGAGATATCTCTTAATGTCGTGGTACCAAGGCTTTCCATCCAACTCTCCATCTATCTTGAAACAATATGCCGGCTGATCCGATAAGCTCACCTTGATGGGATCAATGTAGTTCTTATCTGGATGTTGAATCATGGAGGACAGTGTTGCCAGAGCATCAGCGAACTCGTTTTGAGTTCGTGGGATATGCTTGAATTCTATCTTGCTGAATTTTTGCATAATTCTTTCACGCAATGCAGGTAAGGAAGTATCTTCCGTTCTTGGTCGCCCATTCGCCTTGCACCGATGAATCAATAAGTCCGAATCACCTATAACCAACAGTTCTTGAATGTTCATATCAACGGCTATTCTAAGTCCGAAAGTACACAAGCTTCATATTCCGCCATATTGTTGGTGCATGGAAATCGGAGTTTTGCGAATTGGGTAGTGTTGACTGATTAAAATCAAACCGCTCCAATACCAACCCCTTTGAAGTTTGCGGCTCCGTCGAAGAACATTCTCCAACCCGGGTATTCTTCTGAGATGTCTTCTCCAACAAACAGTACCTCCTCGTCAGGAAAAATAAGTCAGGAGAGGCATGTATTCTTCATCCACGGGTTTTCCGCAAGATGGTCGGCTAGTGCTTGTCCTTTGATAGCCTTTTGGGTGACATATATGATATCGAACTCACTTAGCAAGATTTGCCACTTTGCTAGCTTTCCAGTGGGCATGGGCTTCTGAAAGATGTATTTGAGCGGGTCCATCCTTGAGATGAGATAAGTGGTATATGCAGACAGATAATGTCTATACTTTTGTGCAATCCACGTTAAGGCACAACAAGTGCGTTCGACAAAGTATACCGAGCTTCATACGGTGTGAACTTCTTGCTTAAGTAGTATATGGCCTCGCTTCCTTCTTTCTGTTTCGTCATGTTGTCCCAAAGACGCACTCCAAATGCATTTTCTAACACAGGCGGATATAATAAAGAAAAGGCCTTCCGGCCTGGAGGTACCAAAACAGTGGGTTAGACAGATATTCTTTGATTCTATCAAAGCTTGTTGGCAATCCGTCGTCCATTTGGTAGCAGCGTCTTTCTTGATAACTTGAATATCGGCTCACATATCACGATTGATTGTGCTATGAACTCTTGATGTAGTTGAGGCGACCAAGGAAACTCATTACGCCCTTTCGACTCTTTGGAGGAGGCAAGTCTTGAATAACTTTACCTTCGAGGGGTCCAATTCAATACCCCTTCTACTTACAATGAAACCTAACAGCTTCCCAGCAGGGACACCAAATGCGCACTTTGCGGGATTTAACTTCAGGTTATACCGCCTCAGTCGGTCAAAAAACTTCTCTAAATCTGTCAAGTGATCTGAAGTCCTTCGCGACTTGATAATAACGTCATCTACGTAGACCTCTATTTCTTTGTGGATCATATCATGAAAAATGGTAGTCATGGCCCTCATGTAGGTGGCTTTGCATTCTTGAGTCCGAACGGCATTACTCGATAACAGTATACCCCCCAAGGTGTAGTGAATGCTGTCTTCTCTGCATCTTCCTCATCCATCAAGATTTGGTGGTAACCAGCAAAGCAATCAACAAATGATTGTAACTCATGCTTTGCACAGTTGTCAATGAGTATGTGAATATTTGGAAGAGGGAAGTCATCCTTCTGGGCCGGCCTTGTTGAGATCCCGATAATCCACGCACACTCGTATCTTTCCATCTTTCTTTGGCACAGTACAATGTTGGCCAACCAACTCGGGTTTCTTGTGCACCGAATGACCTTTGCGTCGAATTGCTTGGACACCTCTTCCTTGA
Organism: Anisodus acutangulus; assembly: GCA_029783415.1. Taxonomy (NCBI): domain Eukaryota; kingdom Viridiplantae; phylum Streptophyta; class Magnoliopsida; order Solanales; family Solanaceae; genus Anisodus; species Anisodus acutangulus. The sequence goes on along the minus strand of CM056496.1, from coordinate 34,378,053 downwards.
CCCTTAAACTCAAATCAGGCTTGATTTTCCTTGGTTTTTGTTTCACCGGAGGGTAAGATGGATCGATAGGCAATCTATGCGAAACAATATCCGTGCTCAATCCTGGCATCTCGTCATAAGACCAAGCAAATACGACCAGATATTGCCTCAAAAGATCCGTCAGTTCTTTCCTTTGTGGGGCGTTCAGATGGACGCTGATTCTTGTTTCTTTCACATTTTCTGCATCCCCCAAATTTATTGCCTCAGTTTCTTCTAAATTTGGCTTTGGTTTATTCTCAAAATGTTCCAATTCCTCTGTCAATTCTTCTGGTTGCGAGTCTTCCTCATACTCTTCGAAGTCCTGTTCATCGTTTGGATTTTGTTTGTTTGTTTCATTACATGTCACATTCACATTATCGACAGATTTATTAGTTTGCATGCAAGCTTCCCGGAGAAACAGGGCCGGGGCACAGGTCCAATTTTTCAAAATATCTCCACGTTCTGCATCCCAAATAGTTGGGCCTTCATCAAAATCATCCGTAATTACATGGCATTCCATTTCTTCTTACGCAATGAAAAAGGCTTTTGAGTCCTTCCGCGAGGTCGTCTGCATCATCTTCATTCGACTTCGAGCGGCATATGCTTTGACAAATGACTGATTCAAGGGTGGAGCAGGCTTTGGCAAGGGAGTGTCCCTTTTCTTTCGGAGGTTGGTGATAAGACTTCTTTAGAAGTGGGTTTGTATCCGAGACCGAAAGTATCCTTCTTCTTGAGCAAGTGAACAGGCTCCACCATACCTTCTAAATTCAATCTGAGGCCTCGGCCGGGCTTAAAGCCATTATTCAACATTTCTGGGCCACCATTGTGAGGACCCGGGTAACTTCAATATTTCAGCTTTGGAGGCACATGTAATTTCTCGACATGGAAGACAGACCCATCCAGCGTATCTCACGCTTTCAACAAATAGGATCCGCGCTTCGGGACATATTGAATTGCTCCCTTCTCCGTGTACCACGACCTCGTGATGATCCCAAACAAACTTCAAACTCGATGTAGGGTAGAAGGAACGCACCAGCCACATGGATTCAAGCTCTTCCATTTAGTAAGTTATACGTGGTATATATATCTAACATTTGGAATCCCACGCCGACCTCCCCGCGCCCCACTTGTAATGTCAAATCCATTTCTCCCATAACGCTCCTTTGGGCTCCATCAAAACCTTTAACTCTCGGATGACTTTCATGAATCTTTCCAATGCTAATTCCCAAGGCTCGGAGAGTCGCGCGGGACAAATATTGACTACCGAGCCTCCATCAATCAATACCTTAGAAATGAACTTGTTCATGCACTTTCTTATTATGTTCAAAGCTTTGTTGTGGCACAAACCCTCAGGTGGCAATTCTTTGTCATGAAAAGAGACTTTATGGGCCTCTAAAATCTGTCTCACCAAGGCCGAGAGTTTCGCTTTGTGGTCTCTCTCGGTACATAAGCTTCTTTGAGTACTTCCAATAAAGCGCGTCCATGGTCAGGAGAATTCACCAACAATGATAGCAAAGAAATCTGAGCAGGTGTTTTCTTCAATTGCTCTACAACGGAATACTCCTTGGTTGACATCTTCCTCCAGAATTCTTCTACTTCAGTCTCTGTTACAACCTTTTTTGGATTGTCCGCAGGGGCATAACATCGTCCGGATCTTGTCATGCCAGCGACGACAACTTCTACAATTTGTTTCTCCTTTCCCCGCTTCTTTCCCCAATCGAATAGCTCCAAGGGGCGTTTTGGTATCGACACACGACGTCACTATCCGCGATTTCGGAGGAAGTACTTCCACTTCAAGCGGTGCTCTTACGAGCTGTAATTATAGGGTGATCAAAGCCGATGATTCAACCCTTTCTTACATTCGGATCGGCACAATGGTCCCTTCCAAACTGTTTTCTTCATCGACGGTAATCATGTTTATGTTGGCATTGTCATGATTTGGCAGAGGTTATTATTTACATTAGGGAAGGTCCTTTCATTTGGATAATTCCCTCTTTGATCAAAGCCTCGATCTTGTCTTTTAGGGCGAAACAAACTCCGTGTCATGTCAGGTGATCCCAGAGTGGTACGCACAATGCTTAGTTTCATCATACGACCTGGGAATAGGATTGGGGATATGCCCTGGATGGGTTGGAGTATTCTCGCGGTCCTCAATCTTTCGTATAATTGGGCTAGAGGTTCGGCTAAAGGTGTATATGTCTTGACCGCCTTCTTTCGTAATTTGCCGAGTGCAGGAGTATTTGGTGGATGGTTTTGCGTGAGGCGGATGTGTGGGTTGATCTTGTGGGGAATTTCTATAGGTAGGTGCTCGTGGTGGGCTATATATTGGTTGGGTATGATGAAGCAGGGGGTAGGGAGTAGGCGAGTGTTGATAATAAAGTGAGGGCTTTGTGTGCTTTGGCTATAGTAGGAGGTCGATGATTTTGGGTGTTTTGATTATAGTAGGGAGGTTGGGATGACGGGCTTTGGTAGGTTGGCATTTGGTTGGACCTATGTTCTGGGATCGCCATGACAGGACGCTCCATCCCTTCTCTTCTTAATTGCTTCCCGAATGAGTCTGTTGAATGGCCTTACAAATCGCTGCAATCTTTGCTAAGTTCGTGATTCTCCCTGTTTTGATACCTTCTTCTATGAAATCTCCCATCCTAACCACTTGAGAGAAATTCCGTCCAATGACGCTTATCATTTTTCGTAATAAGTTGCATCCTTCATAGATTGCACAAAGAGTGTGGTCATCTCACTTTCCGCCATCTGGGAAATTTGAACTTTTGCCGCTTCCGCCTCCACCTCATGGCATATTCTCTGAAAGTCTCTGTAGATTTTTTCTCCAATTTCATTAAATAAAATCTATCCAAGGCGTGTCGGTGTTAAACCCGAACCTATCCACAAAATCCTGTGCCATTGTACCCCAGTTATGCCATTTTCGCGGGTCCTGGCTTGTGTACCAGTCGAGCGCTTCTCCTGTCAAACTTCTTATGAACAACTTCATTATTATGGCTTGGTCCTTACCCACTCCAACCAGTTTGTCACAATACGATCTCAAATGAGCGCGAGGATTTCCCTTTCCATCGAATAAGTCAAATTTTGGCACCTTATACCCGACAGGCAACTGAACGTCGGGATGCATGCATAGATCTTCATACTCGAGTCCTTCATGCCCCTTGCTGGTTTGAATGTTTTTAAATGCTTCTTTTAGGCTATGAATTTCCCTTGCCATACTTTCATCATTTCTAATCCTTGCTTGCCTTTCCATCTCTTCATATTGGTCTATCTCCTGGTGATGTATGTTTGGTATGGTAGAAGTGGAAGGTTGGGCTTCCGTTGCATATCTGGTGGCACATAACGCTTGTTAGTGATGTGTGCCATTGGTATTTGTTGGGTTGCTGGTAATTTAGTGTGGGAGGGATATTTTGGATAAGTGGGGTAGTTTGGGTAAGTGGAGCTGGATGTATATATGGAGTATGAAGGATCTTGGGTCATTTTGTAGCGGGTTTTGTTGTGGGTGGCTGCGGGTTGATAGGATGCGGATTGGTACGTTGTGGGCTGGCGAGTTGAGGATTGGTTACGCTTGGTAAGGGATTTCGGGAAGGTTATGGGGAATGATGGTTCGTGAGATGGAAAGGTGTGTGAGCGATTGCGCTCGTCTCTTGTTCGAGCGGTGGAGTGTTGATGCTTGATGGAAAGATTGGTAAGATTCCTGAGCCGTTCGATCTCGGTTGCATAGTTGCCATTTTCTGCAGTAGTTGGGCGAGGTATTCATCCGGACGGAAGTATTTCTCCTTTCCGATGTCTCTGGTTCACCTCCGGAAGAAGCGACAAGTCCCAAACCGGTTTGTTCATTGCCGCTGAATCGATCATTTTGTCGGATGATTGTGCCTTGGATCTCGTGGAAGTAATGGTGTTCACTTGATTTCAATCAACGCGAATCAACTTTTGGAAAATAAAGCGAGCAAAATAAACCTTCTCTAAAAAATGAAACAAACCAAGTTAGTATGAGAGCGAATAATTATTGCTTTGAATAACATGTATAGAGTGGAGAATGATAAACAAGTAGCGGGGCAGTTATATGGAAATTAAATCACGGCGTCCTAATGTGCATGGGGCCTCCTTTATCTGGGAGGTGAGCTTAAGCCAAAAAATATGCAAGATACTGATAAATTGATCCAAGCCAAAGATTGTGATGCCTTTTGTCGGAAATAAAGGTTGACTTTTACTGAAATAATAATGCGTACAATAATAAAGCTGATAACATAAGATATTTATGCTCAGGTTCTAAATCTTGCTTTTGATCACCGAGATGAAGATGGGACCCTAACATTGCTGGGTCCGACTCCTGCGTCCTCTAGATATTGCACTATATTTTGCATTTGCTGCCACATCTCGGGGGTAACGACTGTGTCTCTGAGCCGGAAATTCCTTATCCAAATTGTCGTGCCGATATCTTCAAAACCTTGCTCGCCATCAGGACTATGGTCTGTACTACTGCAATCCTCTCGTAGCCACGCTTGATATTCGGGGGTACCTCCTGCCTGACTACCTCCAATGTCTATTGTGTCAATATTGTTCCATTCATCGAAGACTTGCCTAGCTCTGGGGACAATGAAATTCGGCCCGAATGGAATTTCAGAAATCCTCATATTTGCCCGGAGGGGAATTATCTGCTCTTGTCCCAACCGCTTGAGATGGCGGAGTGGAGCGTAAGGTTGGAGGCCTTTCAACCCGATAAGCTCAATATAATAAAGCCTTTTGCATCTTATGTAGGCTTTTTTGGCATTCGGGAGCAGAGGGTATTTCCATTGGATCTGTTCACAGGTGCGGGACGCCAAAAACCCATACCAATCATTCATGCCGACAGGCGATACGAATCGCTTGCTCGGCCGTAAAGTCGACGATTTTGTTCGACTACATTGAAGCATATGTCGACCATATTCGGCGCGATAGAAGTGTTCCATTGCCCACATCTGCAAAATAAGGTTGCGACCTTGAAGAAACCTGTTTCACCTCTTTTACATTTCCTAAAGCCCGAAATATTTACGCCAAGATCATAGGGGCCAAAGTGAGTTGTGCTCGTTTGCTCCTTCGAAAAGTGCCCGTGCTACTGGAACATATGCAGTCTTGATCTTTCCATACTCAGCGGGAATATCAGAGACCCTAGAAAGGCGACAGTGAATGCAATGGGTCGTTTGGTCCGCTAATGATCGGGGTGCAAGAAAATTCATTTTTGAATGTCTTGTAACCGTCTCGACAACCGTACCTCTCATAAAGATAATCCATTGAGACCAGTTGTTTTCAAAGCATAGGAGTTTCTTAGTGTTCTTTAGCCCTAAGTAGCGGAGAAATTTCTTTCCGGATTGACAGTGCGGGATAATTTGTCCTCTACCCTGGTAGATCAAATTGGTGAAATAGTTGATTTCTTCCAAAGTAGGAGTCATCTCAAGATCTCTGAATCAAGACAACCCGATCCGGATCCCAAAAATGGATCGGTGCTCGACCAAATGTTGATCGGGGAAGATGTCGAACAACGAAACGAGGCAACCTAATCTTCTCCTAATTGCCATTTGGCTGCCAAGGTCAAAGTTTGTCCACCATATTTTCAGTTTGTTCGGAATCCCACTCACCATCCTGACTTGCGGCACAGACTCCATCTATAACAAAATAAAAATAAAAAATAAATATACATTTTCCGATTTTTGGCATACTGTTTAGGCTTGGATCCGTCCATCAATATCCTGCTACACATAATATGCTGATTGGTCGTTGGGTTGTGAGACCCGTCGACAATTTGGTGGTTTTCTTATTTGTGAAGTTGATGCCAAGGATCAACCCACCTAAGATGTATGCATGCATGACTTAAAATAAAGGGTGGTATAGCTCTATCTTAAATTTTCTAAGATTTGGCTGACTAGACACAAGGTTCCCGAGCGGACTACTCGAGTGAGAAGGCTACTGTGACCACCGGATAGTCCGGTCACTCGCGCATACGCCAACTCTCCTAAAATTTGGTAGATTGAAAGAAATTTATGGGTGCGCTGAAACACACCTCGCGTGTAGTGTGTGATAGTGTCAATTTTCCAGAGTGGAAGAAATATGAGCGGAATACCAATTTAAGAAAAGCAAGAAGACAATATAGCAATTAAAGCAGCTTTATGCAAAAATCTCATAAATGAAACACATCAAAGCACTAAATCAAATAAAAACAAAAGTAAAGCAATAATTAATCCGAACTTGCTATGGTTTAGGACCTTGCTGCGCCCCAGCGGAGCCGCCATGCTGTCGCACCCTATTTTGACCTGCTCGGGTCAAAGCGGAGCACTGACGTATGGGGTGATTCCTGGGTAAAAAGGGTTGAGGAGTCGCCACCTAATTATTTTTTACGGTGAATTAGGACACCTAAATATTAAAACTAAGTGCTGCAGTGTAAACTCCAATTTTAAGGTCTGCGAAACTAGTGAAATTCTAGGTAAGGGCTCTTTATTATCCTAAAGGGAAGGGGGTAGGCATCCTTTAAGATCCGCTAACTTGCGGTTATCCGGTAAAACTCAGATTAATTATTGCTAGAAAAATACATGTTTTACAAGTATAATAAATAAAAAGATGTTTGCAAATATGATGCATTTTATATAAGTAAATATGATGCATTTTATACAAATACGTATTCGGATGACATAAAAGAAAGATACATGTAAAGTTTTTTAGAAAAAAACATGCATTTGTGACAATAAATTATTTATAATGCCAAAGAAGCGAATCTTTCGAAAATCAACAAGTTGCAAAAAATAATAATAAAAAGATAAGCTTATTTTATACAATTTAATTGAAGCAAATAAAGATGACAAGAGTTGTTTTAAAAATCTTGAATAAGCGTGACGAGCCTAAAATAAATAAACTAGCGAATGATTTCTAAGTTTGCGAGCCTACAAATAAATAAGCTAGCGACGGGTTTCAAATCTTTAACTAACCTATGAATAAATCCTAAGTTTGCCTATTCTAAGCATTTTAATAATTACATAAGTGCGATAAATAATATTACAATACAAAGCGAGATAAAAGCTGAATTTAAAGAAAGAAATAAAAATAAATAAACTCCTAGGAATAATTGCCTTTATTTTATTTTAGTCCTCGCAAGTATCAAGAACAAGCGGTTAGAAACAATTAAATACAAATAACTTCATATCCGTATTCAAAGCAGTGAATGTTTTGATCACGGAGGGCTCGAACTTAAATTTTGAAAAGAACATTCCAATCACGTCGTGGCTGCAAACATATGACTAATGTGGTTTATTTTTGATTGCCTCGCCTACTAAACGTGTTGGTCTCTCGGGTGAAATAGAAAAGATCACTATAATCACGTCGTGGCTGCGAATATATATAACTTGTTGGTTATTTTAGTCACCTCGCCTACTAAACATGTTGATCTCGGATAAAAGGTTTAAGTCTTCATCCTTGCCCAGAAGTTATATTTCCGTCTTTGCAACTGTGTAGGCCTCAAAATCGACGGATATTTTTCATCGGCCAGTGTAGTATCGTGTTCAATATCTGAAAGGTGCGGTGTTTATTTTAAAACAGTAAAAACGTAAAAACAGTAAAAACAATAATCTGAAGCCGAGCAAGAAATCAAACAGAAAACAAAGGTCGAACAGACGCGGTATTTGTTGAGCGGTAAAAACAGAAACAAGAAATGTAGAAGATATCCGTCGCACAGATGTTTAAAACAAGAACTAAAACAGAAGCGAAAGCGCGGCCTTGAATTCAATTTCATCACCTAAATGCGGTATTTAGAAACAAGAAATAATACGGAGCAAATCAAGAAACTATCAAAACAAAGAAATCAAAGCAGGCAAATCAAACAGAGAATTAATCTCAAGCGTAAATCGAAAAAGTGCGGCCTCGATTTCAATTTCATCGGCCTAGATGCGATATTAATAAAACAATAAAGCGATTGCCAAAGAAACGAGCGTTGAGCAATTAAATTATCCGAACCAAAATCAAAATGTTGGAAGGAACAGATTAAGAGATATTTATGGAAAAATCCGACCGGATCATGAGCAATGACCAATGAAAATCGAAATTCAGATTTTTAGATAACTAGCAAACAGTATGAAAATGCCATAACTGAAATACGCCAAAAATCGGTCGACCGATCCTTCGATGACGACCCGAATCAGACTTTTTCAATTTTGGATAACCAATAATAACCACAAAGAATAATGCAAGAGATTTGGAAATTAAACTGTCGATTCGACCCGTCAAGAATCGACCCGACCAATCAATCGATGATCCGAATCAAATAAAATAATCCAAACCCAAATCGATTTTAACACCAAATTCAGATAACCAATAACAAGAATGTGTAATGCAAGAATTACGAAAATATTACCCGAATCGGGTCGACCGAATCGGGTGATCTGACCCGAATCACGTGATCCAAACCCGAATCAAATTTTAACACCAAATTCAGATAACCAATAACAAGAATATGTAATGCAAGAATGCGAAAATGTTACCCAATCGTCGACCTGACCGGATCGATGACTGACCGGATCGGTGTTTCAACCCTAATCAAATAAATTCAACAATTTCAGATAACCAATGATAACAACAAAGAATAATGCAAGAAATTTGGAAATTCAAATCGGTCGACCTGACCGGTCAAGAATCTAATTCGAAATCGTTGATCCAAATCAAATCTTAACACCAAATTCAGATAACCAACATACATAAATATGAAATGCAAGAATTACGAGAATGTTACGAATCAAGGTCGACCTGTAATCGACCCGAAAATCGATGAAAAAAATCAGAGAATCAAAGGGGATGACAAACCTTTTCGGACTTGATTCTTGAACAACAAAGAAGCCAAAATGCTTTAAACTCAAGAACACAATAAAGTATTTTATATATATTCCGAAAATCCTTCCAAAATCTCTTTTTTTTCTTGTCCGAAAATCCCCCCTTTCCAAATGAAGAACAATCATGGGGTATTTATAGGTGGATTCCCCCCCCAAAAATCGAGTTTGAAATTCAAAATAAAATTAAAAATCGCGGATTTGAGGGGCATGGGTCGCGGATTTTGTGGGTATGGGTCGAAGGGTTTGGTGGTGTCGGCCTGTGAGGGGTTGGTGGCGGCAGGTGAGGTGACCGGCGACGATGGGTCGCCGGTATGATGTGGGGTCGCGGCGATCGGGTTTGATTTGGGGGGGTTTGAGATTTTTTGTTTTGGTTTTTGTTTGGTTTTTCCGACTTTAGGGGATTAAAAGAGAGGAAGATGGAGTGGGTTTTGGGTGTGGGTGGGCGGTTCGGTTGGGCTTGGGAATTGGGGATTTAATTGGGGAGTGGGCTTGGGAATTGTTTTTAGGTTAAAGGGGTTTAAATGGGGGAAGATGGTGATGGGTCGACGGGTTTGGGTCGGGTGAGTGGGCCGACGGATTGGGTTTAATTGTTTTGGGAGTCAAATTTGTGTTGGGTTGGGGTTTAAAGGGGAAATATTTGTGGGTTATGTTTTGAAATGATTGCGGATCTGGTAGAAAAATAAGAATTAATTTGGAGATGGACTTTGGAGGTTGGATAGAATATTTTGGGTAGAAATTAGTTTTGGGTTAGAAAATAAAAAATGGGTTATGGATTTAAAAATATATAAGAGGGGTTTAATATATTAAAAAAATATGTGTTTATATATATTTTTTGTTTTGTAAAAGATGTGAATTATTTAAAATAACGTAACGATGTGAAAAAATAAAATATAATATTTGTGAAATGTTTAATGGTTAATAAAAGGGGAATGCGGTGCAATTTTGGGAGAATAAAATAACATAGAATTTTCGGATAACTTATGATTATTATAAAAATGCAAACGATATAAAATATGCGAATAATAATAATAATAATACGAAGATATACACATATATGCCTATATTTTAAAATTATTTTGAAAGTGCCAAAATATTAAAAATTACGAATAAAATCATAAAAGATGGGACAAAATTGGGTGTCAACAGATGCCCCTCTTTGGACGGAGACGATGAAAGAGTTTTCGGCCAAAGAAAGTTGACTGAGTAGCCAATTTTGTCCTGATCATCGGGACTGTATGGTAAGGAATAGAATCCCGAGGGGTATAGAAGTCGCAAAAAGATGGTGCACATTCAAGAATCAATGCCCCAGTGTCGACTTAGGATGACACTGGTCGCAGACACGAGAAATTAATGGGAAAGAGCGGATCGACGTTCGAAGTAGGTCGTTTGACCAAATTGCCTTGGTTCGCCGTGAGATATAGTTCCATGTTATGCTGAAAGCTCCCGCCGATTCGAATTCCTGTGGACCAGAGCTAAGATAAAAGTTAGTGTATAACAGTTGCATAAGATATGTATGTGAGAATATGACTTTGTAAGTTGAAATGATGTCGTTGCTTAATGTTGTGCAGATGATGGCGTTGGCGGGCGCCTGTTTACACTTTAAAATAAAGTACCCGCATTAGAAGGTGGGCGCCTGATTTAAAATAAAATACCCGCATTAGGAGGTGGGCGCCTGGTTTAAAATAAAATACCCGCATTATGAGGTGGGCGCCTGACTGAAATTTAAATACCCGCATTAGGAGGTGGGCGCCTGACTGAAATTTAAATACCCGCATTAGGAGGTGGGCGCCTGATCAAGTTTAAATACCCGACAGAGGAGGTGGGCGCTGATGAAATTTAAATACCCGCATTAGAAGGTGGCGCGCTACCGATTTAAAACATACCCGCATTAGAAGGTGGGCGCTGATTTAAAACATACCCCAATTAGAAGGTGGGCGCCTGATTTAAAACATACCCGCATTAGAAGGTGGGCGCCTGATTTAAAACATACCCGCATTAGAAGGTGGGCGCCTGATTTAAAACATACCCGCATTAGAAGGTGGGCGCCTGATTTAAAACATACCCGCAAGAATTCTGAGAATGTTACCCGAACCGGGTCGACTCGGTCGGTCGACTGACCAAATCGATGAAAAAATCAGAGAATCAAAGGGGATGACAAACCTTTTCGGACTTGATTCTTGAACAACAAAGAAGCCAAAATGCTTTAAACTCAAGAACACAATAAAGTATTTTATATATATTCCGAAAATCCTTCCAAAATCTCTTTTTTTTCTTGTCCGAAAATCCCCCCTTTCCAAATGAAGAACAATCATGGGGTATTTATAGGTGGATTCCCCCCCCAAAAATCGAGTTTGAAATTCAAAATAAAGGTAAAAATCGCGGATTTGAGGGGCATGGGTCGCGGATTTTGTGGGTATGGGTCGAAGGGTTTGGTGGTGTCAGCGCAACAGAGGGGGGTTGGTGGCGGCAGGGGTGAGGTGGCCGTGGCGATGGGGTCGCCCGGTATGGGAGTGTGGGTCGCGGCGATGGGGTTTGATTTGGGGGTTTGAGATTTTTTTGTTTTTGGTTTTGTTTGGTTTTTCGACTTTAGGGGATTAAAAGAGAGGGAAGATGGGTCGGGTTTTGAAGTGTGGGTGGGCGGTTCGGTTGGGCTTGGGAATTGGGGATTTAATTAGGGAGTGGGCTTGGGAATTGTTTTTAGGTTAAAGGGGTTTAAATGGGGGAAGATGGAGATGGGCCGACGGGTTTGGGTCGGGTGAGTGGGCCGACGGGATTGGGTTTAATTGTTTTGGGGAGTTGGGCTGTGTTGGGTTGGGGTTTAAAAGGGGGGAAATATTTGTGGGTTATGTTTTGGGCTGTTGCGGATCTGGGCCGAAAAATAAGAATTAATTTGGAGATGGACTTTGGAGGTTGGATAGAATATTTTGGGTAGAAATTAGTTTTGGGTTAGAAAATAAAAAATGGGTTATGGATTTAAAAATATATAAGAGGGGTTTAATATATTAAAAAAATATGTGTTTATATATATATATGTATATATATTTTTTGTTTTGTAAAAGATGTGAATTATTTAAAATAACGTAACGATGTGAAAAAATAAAATATAATATTTGCGAAATGTTTAATGCTTAATAAAAGGGGAATGCGGTGCAATTTTGCGAGAATAAAATAACATAGAATTTTCGGATAACTTATGATTATTATAAAAATGCAAACGATATAAAATATGCGAATAATAATAATAATAATACGAAGATATACACATATATGCCTATATTTTAAAATTATTTTGAAAGTGCCAAAATATTAAAAATTACGAATAAAATCATAAAAGATGGGACAAAATTGGGTGTCAACAGTAAGTTTAATCTCCAAAGATAAGACATACCAACATAAGCACTGTCGTATTGTGGTCCTCCGGAAAGAAAGCATGCTTATCAACTTAATAACCATAGCACCACAGTTTTGGTAAAATAACAAAGGTAATACAGTTTCGGATGTGTGGTAGACACATGTCACGAGTTCGAATATTGTTACAGAGCCATGTCTAATATTTAAGTGGAGGGTAGAGGGAAAGTATTAACATGTATAGTGTACAATATTTAGTCATATTTAGTGTTGTATAATTATGGTAAATATAGGATCCTTATTGGATTATGATTCTACATTGTATACACTATATATATTTGTATTAATGAGAAAGGCTCTCCAAGGGAGATTAATACAATCTTACATGGTGTCAAGAGACAAACTCTAAAAACACCTAGAGTAAGAACTTGGTGTATATTGTGGTCAAATTATAGGGTTCAAGTCTTGGTCTAATTACTTTTACAATAATAAAGTAATTACGTTTTTCACGTGTTGTGTTGTCTAACATCAGAATCCTCCAATCTATCAAAATCATGCAGCATTTTTGCAACATCTCCTTCTGGAAAGAGATCAGTAGTCTGTGCAAATGATTTAAGCCGAGATAGATCTTTTTCAAGCCGTTGGAGGTCATCCTCGTGCCGCTGGAAATCTATTTCTATCCTAAGGCGCAAAGCCTCAAGATTTCTTTTGTTAGTAGTCTCAGCTGCTTCCTTGAGGAACGACTCCTCCTCTACTTGTACCAAAGCTTGCTCCTTAGCCCTCTCTTCCTGCCTCCACTTCGCGTGTCAAAAATTGGAAATACAACCATTACTCATTCGTGTTCAATTTAGGGTAATAATTTCTCAGGAACTATTTTAAATAATGTATTCGCCATCAAAGCAAACGTGAAAAGGAAAGAAATAAAGGAAGTACTGCAAGAAGAATAGGTTGTGCACTGAATTAGACTTAACTCTCAAAGAAACAGCTAAAGAAACCTCCAATTGATATGTATCCAAAGGGAAGCATACCCGTTATTTTCGCAACATAAATATAATAATAGGGGGGAAAAGAGAAAGATTTGACAACAAATGTGATATGCTACTTTTGAATGTACATTCTAATTATCTAACTGGGATACAATTTCAGAATTGTTACAAATGATCTTGAATGTGTTACATTTCCAAGTACAGATTCAGAATGTAATGAATGGGTAACAATGATCGATATTTTTAGGCAACTTATCAGAAAATGGGAAAGAGAAGAGGGTTTTTTCAGCCAACAGCCATACATCCTTGAAATTAGAACCTGAATCAACGTTAAAAAAATGAACAGAAGTATCACACTTACAAAAGGAAATGAAACTTTCTTGATAAAACCGTAGGCAATCATTACCGTGCATGTGTATAGCTGTAGAAGAATAATAAAAGCGCTCATTTATAGAAGCATTGGAAATTATTCATTCATTTCCTAGTTTCTCCTAACATAATGCCATCACAGATCATTAATGAGTTTCGTATTTTTTCTTCTTTCATGAGAAGGTAGAAATTAATGAGTTTTCCTCTTCAATCCTTTTGCCAGAAAAATTCTCAAAAATGTATCAAAATACGTTGAAACAATCTATGTTATTTTTCTAAATCCATAGCTCTGTATAACTTTCCACTCACCTTCAGCAACCCCCTTCCCCCACCAAAAAAAAAACCCAACCCATCAAGTAAGTTTAATCTCCAAAGATAAGACATACCAACATAAGCACTGTCGTATTGTGGTCCTCCGGCAAGAAAGCATGCTTATACTCTTAATAACCATAGCACCACAGTTTTGGTAAAATAACAAAGGTAATACAGTTTCGGATGTGTGGTAGACACATGTCACGAGTTCGAATATTGTTACGGAGCCATGTCTAATATTTAAGTGGAGGGTAGAGGGAAAGTATTAACATGTACAGTGTACAATATTTAGTCATATTTAGTGTTGTATAATTATGGTAAATATAGGATCCTTATTGGATTATGATTCTACATTGTATACACTATATATATTTGTATTAATATGAAAGGCTCTCTAAGGGAGATTAATACAATCTTACATGATATCAAGAGCCAAACCCTAAAAAGACCTAGAGTAAGAACTTGGTGTATATTGTGGTCAAGTTATAGTATTCAAGTCTTGGTCTAATTACTTTTACAATAATAAAGTAATTACATTTTTCACGTGTTGTGTTGTCTAACATCAGAATCCTCCAATCTATCAAAATCATGTAGCATTCTTGCAACATCTACTTCTGGAAAGAGATCAGTAGTATGTGCAAATGATTTAAGCCGAGATAGATCTTTTTCAAGCCGTTGGAGGTCATCCTCGTGCCGCTGGAAATCTATTTCTATCCTAAGGCGCAAAGCCTCAAGATTTCTTTTGTTAGTAGTCTCAGCTGCTTCCTTGAGGAACGACTCCTCCTCTACTTGTACCAAAGCTTGCTCCTTAGCCCTCTCTTCCTGCCTCCACTTCGCCTGTCACAAATTGGAAATACAACCATTACTCATTCGTGTTCAATTTAGGGTAATAATTTCTCAGGAACTATTTTAAATAATGTATTCGCCATCAAAGCAAACGTGTAAAGGAAAGAAATAAAGGAAGTACTGCAAGAAGAATAGGTTGTGCACTGAATTAGACTTAACTCTCAAAGAAACAGCTAAAGAAACCTCCAATTGATATGTATCCAAAGGGAAGCATACCCGTTATTTTCGCAACATAAATATAATAATAGGGGAAAAAGAGAAAGATTTGACAACAAATGTGATATGCTACTTTTGAATGTACATTCTAATTATCTAATCGGGATACAATTTAGAATTGTTACAAATGATCTTGAATGTATTACATTTCCAAGTCTGATTGAATGTAATGAATGGGTAACAATGATCGATATTTTTAGGCAACTTATCAGAAAATGGGAAAGAGAAGAGGGTTTTTTCAGCCAACGACCATACATCCTTGAAATTAGAACCTGAATCAACGTTAAAAATGAACAAGTATCACACTTACAAAAGGAAATGAAACTTTCTTGATAAAACAAGAGGGCAATCATTACCGTGCATGTGTATAGTCTGTAGAAGAATAATAAAAGCGCTCATTTATAGAAGCATTGGAAATTATTCATTCATTTCCTAGTTTCTCCTAACATAATGCCATCACAGATCATTAATGAGTTTCGTATTTTTTCTTCTTTCATGAGAAGGTAGAAATAAATGAGTTTTCCTCTTCAATCCTTTTTCCAGAAAAATTCTCAAAAATTTATCAAAATACGTTGAAACAATCTATGTTATTTTTCTAAATCCATAGCTCTGTATAACTTTCCACTCACCTTCAGCAACCCCCTTCCCCCACCAAAAAAAAACCCAACCCATCAAGTAAGTTTAATCTCCAAAGATAAGACATACCAACATAAGCACTGTTGTATTGTGGTCCTCCGGCAAGAAAGCATGCTTATCAACTTAATAACCATAGCACCACAGTTTTGGTAAAATAACAAAGGTAATACAATTTCGGATGTGTGGTAGACACATGTCACGAGTTCGAATATTGTTACGGAGCCATGTCTAATATTTAAGTGGAGGGTAGAGGGAAAGTATTAACATGTACAGTGTACAATATTTAGTCATATTTAGTGTTGTATAATTACGGTAAATATAGGATCCTTATTGGATTATGATTTTACATTGTATACACTATATATATTTGTATTAATGAGAAAGGCTCTCCAAGGGAGATTAATACAATCTTACACGGTGTCAAGAGCCAAACTCTAAAAACACCTAGAGTAAGAACTTGGTGTATATTGTGGTCAAATTATAGTGTTCAAGTCTTGGTCTAATTAATTTTACAATAATAAAGTAATTACGTTTTTCACGTGTTGTGTTGTCTAACATCAGAATCCTCCAATCTATCAAAATCATGTAGCATTCTTGCAACATCTACTTCTGGAAAGAGATCAGTAGTATGTGCAAATGATTTAAGCCGAGATAGATCTTTTTCAAGCCGTTGGAGGTCATCCTCGTGCCGCTGGAAATCTATTTCTATCCTAAGGTGCGAAGCCTCAAGATTTCTTTTGTTAGTAGTCTCAGTTGCTTCCTTGAGGAACGGCTCCTCATCTACTTGTACCAAAGCTTGCTCCTTAGCCCTCTCTTCCTGCCTCCACTTCGCCTATCAAATATTGGAAATACAACCATTACTCATTCGTGTTCAATTCAGGGTAGTAATTTCTCAGGAACTATTTTAAATAATGTATTCGTCGTCAAAGCAAACATGTAAAGGAAAGAAATAAAGGAAGTACTGCAAGAAGAATAGGTTGTGCATCGAATTAGACTTAATCACAAAGAAACGACTAAAGAAACCTCCAATTGATATGTATCCAAAGGGAAGCATACCCGTTATTTTCGCAACATAAATATAATAATAGGGGGAAAAAGAGAAAGATTTGACAACAAATGTGATATGCTACTTTTGAATGTACATTCTAATTATCTAACTGGGATACAATTTCAGAATTGTTACAAATGATCTTGAATGTATTACATTTCCAAGTACAGATTCAGAATGTAATGAATGGGTAACAATGATCGATATTTTTAGGCAACTTATCAGAAAATGGGAAAGAGAAGAGGGTTTTTTCAGCCAACAGCCATACATCCTTGAAATTAGAACCTGAATCAACGTTAAAAATGAATGCAGTATCACACTTACAAAAGGAAATGAAACTTTCTTGATAAAACAGTAGGCAATCATTACCGTGCATGTGTATAGCTGTAGAAGAATAATAAAAGCGCTCATTTATAGAAGCATTGGAAATTATTCATTCATTTCCTAGTTTCTCCTAACATAATGCCATCACAGATCATTAATGAGTTTCGTATTTTTTCTTCTTTCATGAGAAGGTAGAAATAAATGAGTTTTCCTCTTCAATCCTTTTTCCAGAAAAATTCTCAAAAATTTATCAAAATACGTTGAAACAATCTATGTTATTTTTCTAAATCCATAGCTCTGTATAACTTTCCACTCACCTTCAGCAACCCCCTTCCCCCACCAAAAAAAAACCCAACCCATCAAGTAAGTTTAATCTCCAAAGATAAGACATACCAACATAAGCACTGTTGTATTGTGGTCCTCCGGCAAGAAAGCATGCTTATCAACTTAATAACCATAGCACCACAGTTTTGGTAAAATAACAAAGGTAATACAATTTCGGATGTGTGGTAGACACATGTCACGAGTTTGAATATTGTTACGGAGCCATGTCTAATATTTAAGTGGAGGGTAGAGGGAAAGTATTAACATGTACAGTGTACAATATTTAGTCATATTTAGTGTTGTATAATTATGGTAAATATAGGATCCTTATTGGATTATGATTCTACATTGTATACACTATATATATTTGTATTAATGAGAAAGGCTCTCCAAGGGAGATTAATACAATCTTACACGGTGTCAAGAGCCAAACTCTAAAAACACCTAGAGTAAGAACTTGGTGTATATTGTGGTCAAATTATAGTGTTCAAGTCTTGGTCTAATTACTTTTACAATAATAAAGTAATTACGTTTTTCACGTGTTGTGTTGTCTAACATCAGAATCCTCCAATCTATCAAAATCATGCAGCATTCTTGCAACAACTCCTTCTGGAAAGAGATCAGTAGTCTGTGCAAATGATTTAAGCCGAGATAGATCTTTTTCAAGCCGTTGGAGGTCATCCTCGTGCCGCTGGAAATCTATTTCTATCCTAAGGCGCAAAGCCTCAAGATTTCTTTTGTTAGTAGTCTCAGCTGCTTCCTTGAGGAACGACTCCTCCTCTACTTGTACCAAAGCTTGCTCCTTAGCCCTCTCTTCCTGCCTCCACTTCGCCTGTCAAAAATTGGAAATACAACCATTACTCATTCGTGTTCAATTTAGGGTAATAATTTCTCAGGAACTATTTTAAATAATGTATTCGCCATCAAAGCAAACATGTAAAGGAAAGAAATAAAGGAAGTACTGCAAGAAGAATAGGTTGTGCACTGAATTAGACTTAACTGTCAAAGAAACAGCTAAAGAAACCTCCAATTGATATGTATCCAAAGGGAAGCATACCCGTTATTTTCGCAACATAAATATAATAATAGGGGGAAAAAGAGAAAGATTTGACAACAAATGTGATATGCTACTTTTGAATGTACATTCTAATTATCTAACTGGGATACAATTTCAGAATTGTTACAAATGATCTTGAATGTGTTACGTATCCAAGTACAGATTCAGAATGTAATGAATGGGTAACAATGATCGATATTTTTAGGCAACTTATCAGAAAATGGGAAAGAGAAGAGGGTTTTTTCAGCCAACAGCCATACATCCTTGAAATTAGAACCTGAATCAACGTTAAAAAAATGAACAGAAGTATCACACTTACAAAAGGAAATGAAACTTTCTTGATAAAACCGTAGGCAATCATTACCGTGCATGTGTATAGCTGTAGAAGAATAATAAAAGCGCTCATTTATAGAAGCATTGGAATTTATTCATTCATTTCTTTATTCTCCTAACATAATGACATCACAGATCATTAATGAGTTTCATATTTTTTCTTCTTTCATGAGAAGGTAGAAATTAATGAGTTTTCCTCTTCAATCCTTTTGCCAGAAAAATTCTCAAAAATTTATCAAAATACGTTGAAACAATCTATGTTATTTTTCTAAATCCATAGCTCTGTATAACTTTCCACTCACCTTCAGCAACCCCCTTCCCCCACCAAAAAAAAAACCCAACCCATCAAGTAAGTTTAATCTCCAAAGATAAGACATACCAACATAAGCACTGTCGTATTGTGGTCCTCCGGCAATAAAGCATGCTTATCAACTTAATAACCATAGCACCACAGTTTTGGTAAAATAACAAAGGTAATACAGTTTCGGATGTGTGGTAGACACATGTCACGAGTTCGAATATTGTTACGGAGCCATGTCTAATATTTAAGTGGAGGGTAGAGGGAAAGTATTAACATGTACAGTGTACAATATTTAGTCATATTTAGTATTGTATAATTATGGTAAATATAGGATCCTTATTGGATTATGATTCTACATTGTATACACTATATATATTTGTATTAATGAGAAAGGCTTTCCAAGGGAGATTAATACAATCTTACATGGTGTCAAGAGTCAAACTCTAAAAACACCTAGAGTAAGAACTTGGTGTATATTGTGGTCAAATTATAGTGTTCAAGTCTTGGTCTAATTACTTTTACAATAATAAAGTAATTACGTTTTTCACGTGTTGTGTTGTCTAACATCAGAACCCTCCAATCTATCAAAATCATGCAGCATTCTTGCAACAACTCCTTCTGGAAAGAGATCAGTAGTCTGTGCAAATGATTTAAGCCGAGATAGATCTTTTTCAAGCCGTTGGAGGTCATCCTCGTGTCATTTGGAAATCTATTTCTATCCTAAGGCGCAAAGCCTCAAGATTTCTTTTGTTAGTAGTCTCAGCTGCTTCCTTGAGGAACGACTCCTCCTCTACTTGTACCAAAGCTTGCTCCTTAGCCCTCTCTTACTGCCACCACTTCGCGTGTCAAAAATTGGAAATACAACCATTACTCATTCGAGTTCAATTTAGGGTAATAATTTCTCAGGAACTATTTTAAATAATGTATTCGCCATCAAAGCAAACATGTAAAGGAAAGAAATAAAGGAAGTACTGCAAGAAGAATAGGTTGTGCACTGAATTAGACTTAACTGTCAAAGAAACAGCTAAAGAAACCTCCAATTGATATGTATCCAAAGGGAAGCATACCCGTTATTTTCGCAACATAAATATAATAATAGGGGGAAAAAGAGAAAGATTTGACAACAAATGTGATATGCTACTTTTGAATGTACATTCTAATTATCTAACTGGGATACAATTTCAGAATTGTTACAAATGATCTTGAATGTGTTACGTATCCAAGTACAGATTCAGAATGTAATGAATGGGTAACAATGATCGATATTTTTAGGCAACTTATCAGAAAATGGGAAAGAGAAGAGGGTTTTTTCAGCCAACAGCCATACATCCTTGAAATTAGAACCTGAATCAACGTTAAAAAATGAATGTAAGTATCACACTTACAAAAGGAAATGAAACTTTCTTGATAAAACCGTAGGCAATCATTACCGTGCATGTGTATAGCTGTAGAAGAATAATAAAAGCGCTCATTTATAGAAGCATTGGAAATTATTCATTCATTTCCTAGTTTCTCCTAACATAATGCCATCACAGATCATTAATGAGTTTCGTATTTTTTCTTCTTTCATGAGAAGGTAGAAATTAATGAGTTTTCCTCTTCAATCCTTTTGCCAGAAAAATTCTCAAAAATGTGTCAAAATACGTTGAAACAATCTATGTTATTTTTCTAAATCCATAACTTTGTATAACTTTCCACTCTCCTTCTGCATCCCCCCTTCCCGCACCAAAAAAAAAATCCCAACCCACCAAGTAAGTTTAATATCCAAAGATAAGACATACTAACAGAAGCACTGGCTTAATGTGGTCCTCCGATAAGAAAGCATGCTTATCAGCTTAATAACCACCACAGTTTTGGAAAAATAACTAAGGTAATACAGTTTTGGATGTGTGGTAGACACATGTCACGAGTTCAAATGTTGTTGCAGAGCCAAGTCTAATATTTAAGTGCAGGGTAGAGGGGAAAGTATTAACGTGTATAGTGTACAATATTTAGTCATATTTAGTGTTGTATAATTATGGTAAATATAGGATTCTTATTGGATCATGATTCTACATTGTATACACTATATATATTTGTATTAATGAGAAAGGCTTTCCATGGGAGATTAATACAATCTTACACGGTGTCAAGAGCCAAACTCTAAAAACACCTAGAGTAAGAACTTGGTGTATATTGTGGTCAAATTATAGTGTTCAAGTCTTGGTCTAATTACTTTTACAATAATAAAGTAATTACGTTTTTCACGTGTTGTGTTGTCTAACATCAAAATCCTCCAATCTATCAAAATCATGCAGCATTCTTGCAACAACTCCTTCTGGAAAGAGATCAGTAGTCTGTGCAAATGATTTAAGCCGAGATAGATCTTTTTCAAGCCGTTGGAGGTCATCCTCGTGCCGCTGGAAATCTATTTCTATCCTAAGGCGCAAAGCCTCAAGATTTCTTTTGTTAGTAGTCTCAGCTGCTTCCTTGAGGAACGACTCCTCCTCTACTTGTACCAAAGCTTGCTCCTTAGCCCTCTCTTCCTGCCTCCACTTCGCGTGTCAAAAAATTGGAAATACAACCATTACTCATTCGTGTTCAATTTAGGGCAATAATTTCTCAGGAACTATTTTAAATAATGTATTCGCCATCAAAGCAAACATGTAAAGGAAAGAAATAAAGGAAGTACTGCAAGAAGAATAGGTTGTGCACTGAATTAGACTTAATCACAAAGAAACAATAAAGAAACCTCCAATTGATATGTATCCAAAGGGAAGCATACCCGTTATTTTTGCAACATAAATATAATAATAGGGGGAAAAGAGAAAGATTTGACAACAAATGTGATATGCTACTTTTGAATGTACATTCTAATTATCTAAGCGGGATACAATTTCAGTAATTGTTAATAATGATCTTGAATGTGTTACGCTTCCGATGCATTCGTAATGTAATGAATGGGTAACAATGATCGATATTTTTAGGCAACTTATCAGAAAATGGGAAAGAGAAGAGGGTTTTTTCAGCCAACAGCCATACATCCTTGAAATTAGAACCTGAATCAACGTTAAAAAATGAACAGAAGTATCACACTTACAAAAGGAAATGAAACTTTCTTGATAAAACCGTAGGCAATCATTACCGTGCATGTGTATAGCTGTAGAAGAATAATAAAAGCGCTCATTTATAGAAGCATTGGAAATTATTCATTCATTTCCTAGTTTCTCCTAACATAATGCCATCACAGATCATTAATGAGTTTCGTATTTTTTCTTCTTTCATGAGAAGGTAAAAATTAATGAGTTTTCCTCTTCAATCCTTTTGCCAGAAAAATCTCAAAAATTTATCAAAATACGTTGAAACAATATATGTTATTTTTCTAAATCCATAGCTCAGTATAACTTTCCACTCACCTTCAGCAACCCCCTTCCCCCACCAAAAAAAAAAAAACCCAACCCATCAAGTAAGTTTAATCACCAAAGATAAGACATACCAACATAAGCACTGTCGTATTGTGGTCCTCCGACAATAAAGCATGCTTATCAACTTAATAACCATAGCACCACAGCTTTGGTAAAATAACAAAGGTAATACAGCTTGGATGTGTGGTAGACACATGTCACGAGTTTGAATATTTTTACGGAGCCATGTCTAATATTTAAGTGGAGGGTAGAGGGAAAATATTAACATGTATAGTGTACAATATTTAGTCATATTTAGTGTTGTATAATTATGGTAAATATAGGATCCGTATTGGATTATGATTCTACATTGTATACACTATATATATTTGTATTAATGAGAAAGGCTCTCCAAGGGAGATTAATACAATCTTACACGGTGTCAAGAGCCAAACTCTAAAAACACCTAGAGTAAGAACTTGGTGTATATTGTGGTCAAATTATAGTGTTCAAGTCTTGGTCTAATTACTTTTACAATAATAAAGTAATTACGTTTTTCACGTGTTGTGTTGTCTAACATCAGAATCCTCCAATCTATCAAAATCATGCACCATTCTTGCAACAACTCCTTCTGGAAAGAGATCAGTAGTCTGTGCAAATAATTTAAGCCGAGACAGATCTTTTTCAAGCCGTTGGAGGTCATCCTCGTGCCGCTGGAAATCTATTTCTATCCTAAGGTGCAAAGCCTCAAGATTTCTTTTGTTAGTAGTCTCAGCTGCTTCCTTGAGGAACGACTCCTCCTCTACTTGTACCAAAGTTTGCTCCTTAGCCCTCTCTTCCTGCCTCCACTTCGCGTGTCAAAAATTGGAAATACAACCATTACTCATTCGTGTTCAATTTAGGGTAATAATTTCTCTGGAACTATTTTAAATAATGTATTCGCCATCAAAGCAAACATGTAAAGGAAAGAAATTAAGGAAATCTTTGCAAGAAGAATAGGTTGTGCACTGAATTAGACTTAACTGTCAAAGAAACAGCTAAAGAAACCTCCAATTGATATGTATCCAAAGGGAAGCATACCCGTTATTTTCGCAACATAAATATAATAATAGGGGGAAAAAGAGAAAGATTTGACAACAAATGTGATATGCTACTTTTGAATGTACATTCTAATTATCTAACTGGGATACAATTTCGTAATTGTTACAAATGATCTTGAATGTGTTACGTATCCAAATCTGATTCAGAATGTAATGAATGGGTAACAATGATCGATATTTTTAGGCAACTTGTCAGAAAATGGGAAAGAGAAGAGGGTTTTTTCAGCCAACAGCCATACATCCTTGAAATTAGAACCTGAATCAACGTTAAAAATGAATGTAAGTATCACACTTACAAAAGGAAATGAAACTTTCTTGATAAAACCGTAGGCAATCATTACCGTGCATGTGTATATTGTAGAAGAATAATAAAAGCGCTCATTTATAGAAGCATTGGAAATTATTCATTCATTTCCTAGTTTCTCCTAACATAATGCCATCACAGATCATTAATGAGTTTCGTATTTTTTCTTCTTTCATGAGAAGGTAAAAATTAATGAGTTTTCCTCTTCAATCCTTTTGTCAGAAAAATTCTTAAAAATTTATAAAAATAACTTGAAACAATATATGTTATTTTTCTAACTCCATAGCTAAGTATAACTTTCCACTCCCCTTCAGCAACCCCCTTCCCCCACCAAAAAAAAAAAAACCCAACCCATCAAGTAAGTTTAATCACCAAAGATAAGACATACCAACATAAGCACTGTCGTATTGGGGTCCTCCCAAGAAGAAAGCATGCTTATCAACTTAATAGCCATAGCACCACAGTTTTGGTAAAATAACAAAGGTAATACAGTTTCGGATGTGTGGTAGACACATGTCACGAGTTCGAATATTGTTAAGGAGCCATGTCTAATATTTAAGTGGAGGGTAGAGGGAAATTATTAACATGTACAGTGTACAATATTTAGTCATATTTAGTGTTGTATAATTATGGTAAATATAGGATCCTTATTGGATTATGATTCTACATTGTATACACTATATATATTTGTATTAATGAGAAAGGCTCTCCAAGGGAGATTAATACAATCTTACACGGTGTCAAGAGCCAAACTCTAAAAACACCTAGAGTAAGAACTTGGTGTATATTGTGGTCAAATTATAGTGTTCAAGTCTTGGTCTAATTACTTTTACAATAATAAAGTAATTACGTTTTTCACGTGTTGTGTTGTCTAACATCGTAATCCTCCAATCTATCAAAATCATGCAACATTCTTGCAACAACTCCTTCCTGGAAAGAGATCGATGAGTCTGTGCAAATGATTTAAGCCGAGACAGATCTTTTTCAAGCCGTTGGAGGTCATCCTCGTGTCAGCTGGAAATCTATTTCTATCCTAAGGTGCAAAGCCTCAAGATTTCTTTTGTTAGTAGTCTCACCGCTTCCTTGAGGAACGACTCCTCCTCTACTTGTACCAAAGCTTGCTCCTTAGCCCTCTCTTCCTGCCTCCACTTCGCGTGTCAAAAATTGGAAATACAACCATTACTCATTCGTGTTCAATTTAGGGTAATAATTTCTCTGGAACTATTTTAAATAATGTATTCGCCATCAAAGCAAACATGTAAAGGAAAGAAATAAAGGAAGTACTCGCAAGAAGAATAGGTTGTGCATCGAATTAGACTTAACTGTCAAAAGAAACATTAAAGAAACCTCCAATTGATATGTATCCAAAGGGAAGCATACCCGTTATTTTCGCAACATAAATATAATAATAGGGGGAAAAAGAGAAAGATTTGACAACAAATGTGATATGCTACTTTTGAATGTACATTCTAATTATCTAACTGGGATACAATTTCAGAATTGTTACAAATGATCTTGAATGTGTTACGTTTCCAAGTACAGATTCAGAATGTAATGAATGGGTAACAATGAACGATATTTTTAGGCAACTTGTCAGAAAATGGGAAAGAGAAGAGGGTTTTTTCAGCCAACAGCCATACATCCTTGAAATTAGAACCTGAATCAACGTTAAAAAAATGAATGTAAGTATCACACTTACAAAAGGAAATGAAACTTTCTTGATAAAACCGTAGTCAATCATTACCGTGCATGTGTATAGCTGTAGAAGAATAATAAAAGCGCTCATTTATAGAAGCATTGGAAATTATTCATTCATTTCCTAGTTTCTCCTAACATAATGCCATCACAGATCATTAATGAGTTTCGTATTTTTTCTTCTTTCATGAGAAGGTAGAAATTAATGAGTTTTCCTCTTCAATCCTTTTGCCAGAAAAATTCTCAAAAATGTATCAAAATACGTTGAAACAATCTATGTTATTTTTCTAAATCCATAGCTCTGTATAACTTTCCACTCACCTTCAGCAACCCCCTTCCCCCACCAAAAAAAAACCCAACCCACCAAGTAAGTTTAATCTCCAAAGATATGACATACCAACAGAAGCAATGTCGTATTGTGGGCCTCCGGCAAGAAAGCATGCTTATCAACTTAATAACCATAGCACCACCATTTTGGTAAAATAACAAAGGTAATACAGTTTCGGATGTGTGGTAGACACATGTCACGAGTTCGAATATTGTTTCGGAGCCATGTCTAATATTTAAGTGGAGGGTAGAGGGAAAGTATTAACATGTATAGTTTACAATATTTAGTCATATTTAGTGTTGTATAATTATGGTAAATATAGGATCCTTATTGGATTATGATTCTACATTGTATACACTATATATATTTGTATTAATGAGAAAGGCTCTCCAAGGGAGATTAATACAATCTTACACGGTGTCAAGAGCCAAACTCTAAAAACACCTAGAGTGAGAACTTGGTGTATATTGTGATCAAATTATAGTGTTCAAGTCTTGGTCTAATTACTTTTACAATAATAAAGTAATTACATTTTTCACGTGTTGTGTTGTCTAACATCAGAATCCTCCAATCTATCAAAATCATGCAACATTCTTGCAACAACTCCTTCTGGAAAGAGATCAGTAGTCTGTGCAAATGATTTAAGCCGAGACAGATCTTTTTCAAGCCGTTGGAGGTCATCCTCGTGCCGCTGGAAATCTATTTCTATCCTAAGGTGCAAAGCCTCAAGATTTCTTTTGTTAGTAGTCTCAGCTGCTTCCTTGAGGAACGACTCCTCCTCTACTTGTACCAAAGCTTGCTCCTTAGCCCTCTCTTCTGCCTCCACTTGGCGTGTCAAAAATTGGAAATACAACCATTACTCATTCGTGTTCAATTTAGGGTAATAATTTCTCAGAACTATTTTAAATAATGTATTCGCCATCAAAGCAAACATGTAAAGGAAAGAAATAAAGGAAATCTTGCAAGAAGAATAGGTTGTGCATCGAATTAGACTTAATCACAAAGAAACAAATTAAAGAAACCTCCAATTGATATGTATCCAAAGGGAAGCATACCCGTTATTTTCGCAACATAAATATAATAATAGGGGGAAAAAGAGAAAGATTTGACAACAAATGTGATATGCTACTTTTGAATGTACATTCTAATTATCTAACTGGGATACAATTTCAGAATTGTTACAAATGATCTTGAATGTGTTACGTTTCCAAGTACAGATTCAGAATGTAATGAATGGGTAACAATGATCGATATTTTTAGGCAACTTGTCAGAAAATGGGAAAGAGAAGAGGGTTTTTTCAGCCAACAGCCATACATCCTTGAAATTAGAACCTGAATCAACGTTAAAAAAATGAACAGAAGTATCACACTTACAAAAGGAAATGAAACTTTCTTGATAAAACCGTAGTCAATCATTACCGTGCATGTGTATAGCTGTAGAAGAATAATAAAAGCGCTCATTTATAGAAGCATTGGAAATTATTCATTCATTTCCTAGTTTCTCCTAACATAATGCCATCACAGATCATTAATGAGTTTCGTATTTTTCTTCTTTCATGAGAAGGTAGAAATTAATGAGTTTTCCTCTTCAATCCTTTTGCCGTAAAAATTCTCAAAAATGTATCAAAATACGTTGAAACAATCTATGTTATTTTTCTAAATCCATAGCTCTGTATAACTTTCCACTCACCTTCAGCAACCCCCTTCCCCCACCAAAAAAAAACCCAACCCATCAAGTAAGTTTAATCTCCAAAGATAAGACATACCAACATAAGCACTGTCGTATTGTGGTCCTCCGTCAAGAAAGCATGCTTATCAACTTAATAGCCATAGCACCACAGTTTTGTTAAAATAACAAAGATAATACAGCTTTGGATGTGTGGTAGACACATGTCACGAGTTCGAATATTGTTACTTGAGCCATGTCTAATATTTAAGTGGAGGGTAGAGGGAAAGTATTAACATGTACAGTGTACAATATTTAGTCATATTTAGTGTTGTATAATTATGGTAAATATAGGATCCTTATTGGATTATGATTCTACATTGTATACACTATATATATTTGTATTAATGAGAAAGGCTCTCCAAGGGAGATTAATACAATCTTACACGGTGTCAAGAGCCAAACTCTAAAAACACCTAGAGTAAGAACTTGGTGTATATTGTGATCAAATTATAGTGTTCAAGTCTTGGTCTAATTACTTTTACAATAATAAAGTAATTACGTTTTTCACGTGTTGTGTTGTCTAACATCAGAATCCTCCAATCTATCAAAATCATGCAACATTCTTGCAACAACTCCTTCTGGAAAGAGATCAGTAGTCTGTGCAAATGATTTAAGCCGAGACAGATCTTTTTCAAGCCGTTGGAGGTCATCCTCGTGCCGCTGGAAATCTATTTCTATCCTAAGGTGCAAAGCCTCAAGATTTCTTTTGTTAGTAGTCTCAGCTGCTTCCTTGAGGAACGACTCCTCCTCTACTTGTACCAAAGCTTGCTCCTTAGCCCTCTCTTCCTGCCTCCACTTCGCGTGTCAAAAATTGGAAATACAACCATTACTCATTCGTGTTCAATTTAGGGTAATAATTTCTCAGGAACTATTTTAAATAATGTATTCGCCATCAAAGCAAACATGTAAAGGAAAGAAATAAAGGAAGTACTGCAAGAAGAATAGGTTGTGCACTGAATTAGACTTAACTGTCAAAGAAACAGCTAAAGAAACCTCCAATTGATATGTATCCAAAGGGAAGCATACCCGTTATTTTCGCAACATAAATATAATAATAGGGGGAAAAAGAGAAAGATTTGACAACAAATGTGATATGCTACTTTTGAATGTACATTCTAATTATCTAACTGGGATACAATTTCAGAATTGTTACAAATGATCTTGAATGTGTTACGTTTCCAAGTACAGATTCAGAATGTAATGAATGGGTAACAATGATCGATATTTTTAGGCAACTTGTCAGAAAATGGGAAAGAGAAGAGGGTTTTTTCAGCCAACAGCCATACATCCTTGAAATTAGAACCTGAATCAACGTTAAAAAAATGAACAGAAGTATCACACTTACAAAAGGAAATGAAACTTTCTTGATAAAACCGTAGTCAATCATTACCGTGCATGTGTATAGCTGTAGAAGAATAATAAAAGCGCTCATTTATAGAAGCATTGGAAATTATTCATTCATTTCCTAGTTTCTCCTAACATAATGCCATCACAGATCATTAATGATTTTCGTATTTTTTCTTCTTTCATGAGAAGGTAGAAATTAATGAGTTTTCCTCTTCAATCCTTTTGCCAGAAAAATTCTCAAAAATGTATCAAAATACGTTGAAACAATCTATGTTATTTTTCTAAATCCATAGCTCTGTATAACTTTCCACTCACCTTCAGCAACCCCCTTCCCCCACCAAAAAAAAAACCCAACCCATAAAGTAAGTTTAATCTCCAAAGATAAGACATACCAACATAAGCACTGTCGTATTGTGGTCCTCCGGCAAGAAAGCATGCTTATCAACTTAATAGCCATAGCACCACAGTTTTGGTAAAATAACAAAGGTAATACAGTTTCGGATGTGTGGTACACACATGTCACGAGTTCGAATATTGTTACGGAGCCATGTCTAATATTTAAGTGGAGGGTAGAGGGAAAGTATTAACATGTACAGTGTACAATATTTAGTCATATTTAGTGTTGTATAATTATGGTAAATATAGGATCCTTATTGGATTATGATTCTACATTGTATACACTATATATATTTGTATTAATGAGAAAGGATCCACAAGGGAGATTAATACAATCTTACATGGTGTCAAGAGTCAAACTCTAAAAACACCTAGAGTAAGAACTTGGTGTATATTGTGGTCAAATTATAGTGTTCAAGTCTTGGTCTAATTACTTTTACAATAACAAAGTAATTACGTTTTTCACGTGTTGTGTTGTCTAACATCAGAATCCTCCAATCTATCAAAATCATGCAGCATTCTTGCAACATCTCCTTCTGGAAAGAGATCAGTAGTCTGTGCAAATGATTTAAGCCGAGACAGATCTTTTTCAAGCCGTTGGAGGTCATCCTCGTGCCGCTGGAAATCTATTTCTATCCTAAGGCGCAAAGCCTCAAGATTTCTTTTGTTAGTAGTCTCAGCTGCTTCCTTGAGGAACGACTCCTCCTCTACTTGTACCAAAGCTTGCTCCTTAGCCCTCTCTTCCCCGCCTCCACTTCAAGGCGTGTCAAAAATTGGAAATCCAACCATTACTCATTCGTGTTCAATTTAGGGTAATAATTTCTCAGGAACTATTTTAAATAATGTATTCGCCATCAAAGCAAACATGTAAAGGAAAGAAATAAAGGAAGTACTGCAAGAAGAATAGGTTGTGCAATTGAATTAGACTTAATCACAAAGAAACAACTAAAGAAACCTCCAATTGATATGTATCCAAAGGGAAGCATACAGATTATTTTCGCAACATAAATATAATAATAGGGGAAAAAGAGAAAGATTTGACAACAAATGTGATATGCTACTTTTGAATGTACATTCTAATTATCTAACTGGGATACAATTTCGTAATTGTTACAAATGATCTTGAATGTGTTACGTTTCCAAGTATGATTCGAATGTAATGAATGGGTAACAATGATCGATATTTTTAGGCAACTTGTCAGAAAATGGGAAAGAGAAGAGGGTTTTTTCAGCCAACAGCCATACATCCTTGAAATTAGAACCTGAATCAACGTTAAAAAAATGAACAGAAGTATCACACTTACAAAAGGAAATGAAACTTTCTTGATAAAACCGTAGTCAATCATTACCGTGCATGTGTATAGCTGTAGAAGAATAATAAAAGCGCTCATTTATAGAAGCATTGGAAATTATTCATTCATTTCCTAGTTTCTCCTAACATAATGCCATCACAGATCATTAATGATTTTCGTATTTTTTCTTCTTTCATGAGAAGGTAAAAATTAATGAGTTTTCCTCTTCAATCCTTTTGCCAGAAAAATCTAAAAAATTTATCAAAATACGTTGAAACAATATATGTTATTTTTCTAAATCCATAGCTCAGTATAACTTTCCACTCACCTTCAGCAACCCCCTTCCCCCACCAAAAAAAAAAAACCCAACCCATCAAGTAAGTTTAATCACCAAAGATAAGACATACCAACATAAGCACTGTCGTATTGTGGTCCTCCGACAATAAAGCATGCTTATCAACTTAATAACCATAGCACCACAGTTTTGGTAAAATAACAAAGGTAATACAGTTTCGGATGTGTGGTAGACACATGTCACGAGTTTGAATATTTTTACGGAGCCATGTCTAATATTTAAGTGGAGGGTAGAGGGAAAATATTAACATGTATAGTGTACAATATTTAGTCATATTTAGTGTTGTATAATTATGGTAAATATAGGATCCGTATTGGATTATGATTCTACATTGTATACACTATATATATTTGTATTAATGAGAAAGGCTCTCCAAGGGAGATTAATACAATCTTACACGGTGTCAAGAGCCAAACTCTAAAAACACCTAGAGTAAGAACTTGGTGTATATTGTGGTCAAATTATAGTGTTCAAGTCTTGGTCTAATTACTTTTACAATAATAAAGTAATTACGTTTTTCACGTGTTGTGTTGTCTAACATCAGAATCCTCCAATCTATCAAAATCATGCACCATTCTTGCAACAACTCCTTCTGGAAAGAGATCAGTGAGTCCTGCAAATAATTTAAGCCGAGACAGATCTTTTTCAAGCCGTTGGAGGTCATCCTCGTGCCGCTGGAAATCTATTTCTATCCTAAGGTGCAAAGCCTCAAGATTTCTTTTGTTAGTAGTCTCAGCTGCTTCCTTGAGGAACGACTCCTCCTCTACTTGTACCAAAGTTTGCTCCTTAGCCCTCTCTTCCTGCCTCCACTTCGCGTGTCAAAAATTGGAAATACAACCATTACTCATTCGTGTTCAATTTAGGGTAATAATTTCTCTGGAACTATTTTAAATAATGTATTCGCCATCAAAGCAAACATGTAAAGGAAAGAAATAAAGGAAGTACTGCAAGAAGAATAGGTTGTGCACTGAATTAGACTTAATCACAAAGAAACACTAAAGAAACCTCCAATTGATATGTATCCAAAGGGAAGCATACCGTTATTTTCGCAACATAAATATAATAATAGGGGAAAAAGAGAAAGATTTGACAACAAATGTGATATGCTACTTTTGAATGTACATTCTAATTATCTAACTGGGATACAATTTGAGAATTGTTACAAATGATCTTGAATGTGTTACGTATCCAAGTACTGATTAGTAATGTAATGAATGGGTAACAATGATCGATATTTTTAGGCAACTTATCGTAAAAATGGGAAAGAGAAGAGGGTTTTTTCAGCCAACACCATACATCCTTGAAATTAGAACCCTGAATCAACGTTAAAAAATGAATGTAAGTATCACACTTACAAAAGGAAATGAAACTTTCTTGATAAAACCGTAGGCAATCATTACCGTGCATGTGTATAGCTGTAGAAGAATAATAAAAGCGCTCATTTATAGAAGCATTGGAAATTATTCATTCATTTCCTAGTTTCTCCTAACATAATGCCATCACAGATCATTAATGAGTTTCGTATTTTTTCTTCTTTCATGAGAAGGTAGAAATTAATGAGTTTTCCTCTTCAATCCTTTTGCCAGAAAAATTCTCAAAAATGTATCAAAATACGTTGAAACAATCTATGTTATTTTTCTAAATCCATAGCTCTGTATAACTTTCCACTCACCTTCAGCAACCCCCTTCCCCCACCAAAAAAAAAACCCAACCCATCAAGTAAGTTTAATCTCCAAAGATAAGACATACCAACATAAGCACTGTCGTATTGTGGTCCTCCGGCAAGAAAGCATGCTTATCAACTTAATAGCCATAGCACCACAGTTTTGGTAAAATAACAAAGGTAATACAGTTTCGGATGTGTGGTAGACACATGTCACGAGTTCGAATATTGTTAAGGAGCCATGTCTAATATTTAAGTGGAGGGTAGAGGGAAAGTATTAACATGTACAGTGTACAATATTTAGTCATATTTAGTGTTGTATAATTATGGTAAATATAGGATCCTTATTGGATTATGATTCTACATTGTATACACTATATATATTTGTATTAATGAGAAAGGCTCTCCAAGGGAGATTAATACAATCTTACACGGTGTCAAGAGCCAAACTCTAAAAACACCTAGAGTAAGAACTTGGTGTATATTGTGGTCAAATTATAGTGTTCAAGTCTTGGTCTAATTACTTTTACAATAATAAAGTAATTACGTTTTTCACGTGTTGTGTTGTCTAACATCAGAATCCTCCAATCTATCAAAATCATGCAACATTCTTGCAACAACTCCTTCTGGAAAGAGATCAGTAGTCTGTGCAAATGATTTAAGCCGAGACAGATCTTTTTCAAGCCGTTGGAGGTCATCCTCGTGCCGCTGGAAATCTATTTCTATCCTAAGGTGCAAAGCCTCAAGATTTCTTTTGTTAGTAGTCTCAGCTGCTTCCTTGAGGAACGACTCCTCCTCTACTTGTACCAAAGCTTGCTCCTTAGCCCTCTCTTCCTGCCTCCACTTCGCGTGTCAAAAATTGGAAATACAACCATTACTCATTCGTGTTCAATTTAGGGTAATAATTTCTCAGGAACTATTTTAAATAATGTATTCGCCATCAAAGCAAACATGTAAAGGAAAGAAATAAAGGAAGTACTGCAAGAAGAATAGGTTGTGCATCGAATTAGACTTAATCACAAAGAAACAAATTTAAAGAAACCTCCAATTGATATGTATCCAAAGGGAAGCATACCCGTTATTTTCGCAACATAAATATAATAATAGGGGGAAAAAGAGAAAGATTTGACAACAAATGTGATATGCTACTTTTGAATGTACATTCTAATTATCTAACTGGGATACAATTTCAGAATTGTTACAAATGATCTTGAATGTGTTACGTTTCCAAGTACAGATTCAGAATGTAATGAATGGGTAACAATGATCGATATTTTTAGGCAACTTGTCAGAAAATGGGAAAGAGAAGAGGGTTTTTTCAGCCAACAGCCATACATCCTTGAAATTAGAACCTGAATCAACGTTAAAAATGAACAGAAGTATCACACTTACAAAAGGAAATGAAACTTTCTTGATAAAACCGTAGTCAATCATTACCGTGCATGTGTATAGCTGTAGAAGAATAATAAAAGCGCTCATTTATAGAAGCATTGGAAATTATTCATTCATTTCCTAGTTTCTCCTAACATAATGCCATCACAGATCATTAATGAGTTTCGTATTTTCTTCTTTCATGAGAAGGTAGAAATTAATGAGTTTTCCTCTTCAATCCTTTTGCCAGAAAAATTCTCAAAAATGTGTCAAAATACGTTGAAACAATCTATGTTATTTTTCTAAATCCATAACTTTGTATAACTTTCCACTCTCCTTCAAAGAACCCCTTCCCCCACCAAAAAAAAAACCCAACCCATCAAGTAAGTTTAATCTCCAAAGATAAGACATACCAACATAAGCACTGTCGTATTGTGGTCCTCCGGCAAGAAAGCATGCTTATAAACTTAATAACCATAGCACCACAGTTTTGGTAAAATAACAAAGGTAATACAGTTTCGGATGTGTGGTAGACACATGTCACGAGTTCGAATATTGTTACGGAGCCATGTCTAATATTTAAGTGGAGGGTAGAGGGAAAGTATTAACATGTATAGTGTGCAATATTTAGTCATATTTAGTGTTGTATAATTACGGTAAATATAGGATCCTTATTGGATTATGATTCTACATTGTATACACTATATATATTTGTATTAATGAGAAAGGATCCACAAGGGAGATTAATACAATCTTACATGGTATCAAGAGCCAAACCCTAAAAACACCTAAAAATAAATTGGGTTACCGCCCCTCCCTTGAGGCCGACGACTGTTGACACCCAATTTTGTCCCATCTTTTATGATTTTATTCGTAATTTTTAATATTTTTTGACACTTTTAAAATAATTTTAAAATATAGGCATATATGTGTGTATCTTCATATTATTATTATTATTCGCATATTTTATATCATTCGCATTTTTATAAAAATCATAAGTTATCCGAAATGCTATATTATTTTATTCTCGCAAAATTGCATCGCATTTCCCTTTTATTAAGCATTAAGCATTTCGCAAAAATTATATTTTATTATTATCACGTTGTTATGTTATTTTAAATAATTCACATCTTTTACAAAATATATATATATATATATAATATCTTTAATATTAAACCCCTTTTTATATTTTTAATCCATAACCCATTTTTTATTTTTCTGACCCAAAACAATTTCCTAACCCAATTAAATTCCCACCAGCCCAATACTCACTAACCCATTCGGCCCAACTCCCAAAACCCTTCTCTCATTTTTTAACCCCACCCAGCCCAACAACCCAAACCCAATTAAATACCCATACCAATTCCCTTATAACCCCAACCCAACACAAACTTGACTCCCGATTAAATTCCCACCAACCCAAATCGCCCAAGGCCCAACCTACGACCCAAGCCCAAAACCAACTCCTTGCCCCCTTTTAATTCCCAAAACCCAAATCGCCCAAGGCCCAACCGGCCGACCCAAGCCCAAAACCCTTCCCTTTTAACTCCCCAAAACTCAAAACAAACGAAAAACCAAAAATTCTCAAACCCTACCCTCCTTCAACCTCAATCGTCATTGCCCCATACCCCCATGCCCGACGGTCACCTCGCCTGCCACCACCCACTCCCTGCCACCAACCCTGACACCCCCACACCCCTCCCATCACTTCGTCCAACCCATACCCCTAAAATCCGCTTCCAAAATTCAGATTTTTTGCCTTTAATTCAAAATTCAAACTCGATTCTTGGGGGGGAATCCACCTATAAATACCCCATGATTGTTCTTCATTTTGAAAAGGATTTTCGGAGAAGAAAAAAAGAGATTTTGGAAGGATTTTCGGAATATACATAAAATACTTTGTTGTGTTCTTGAGTTTAAAGCATTTTGGCTTCTTTGTTGTTCAAGAATCAAGTCCGAAAAGGTTTGTCATCCCCTTTGATTCTCTGATTTTTTTCACTGATTTCGGGTCGGGTCGACCCGACCCGGGTCGACCCGGTTCGGGTAACATTTTCAGAATTCTTGCATTTTATATTTATGTATGTTGGTTATCTGAATTTGGTGTTAAGATTTGATTTGGATCACTGATTTCGGGTCGGGTTACTGACCCGGGTCGGGTCGACCCGATTTGAATTTCCAAATTTCTTGCATTGTTGCTGTTGTTATCATTGGTTATCTGAAATTGTTGAATTTATTTGATTAGGGTTGAAACAACGATCCGGTCGGATCATCGATCCGGTCGGTCGACCGATTGGGTAACATTTCCGAATTCTTGCATTTCATATTCTTGTTATTGGTTATCTCAATTTGGTGTTGAAATCGATTCGAGTTTGGATTCTTGATCCGGTTTGACGGTCGAGTCGGGTCGACGATTGGGTAACATTTTCGTAATTCTTGCATTACATATTCTTGTTATTGGTTATCTGAATTTGGTGTTAAAATTTGATTCGGGTTTGGATCACGATTCGGTCCATCGACCGATTCGGTCGACCGATTCGGGTAATATTTTAAATTCTTGCATTACATATTCTTGTTATTGGTTATCTGAATTTGGTGTTAAAATCTGATTTGGGTTTGGATCATTTGATTTCGGATTCGGATCACTGATTCGGGTCGGGTCACTGACCCGGATCGGGTCGATCCGATTTGAATATTTTCAGAATTCTTGCATTTCATATTTTTGTATGTTGGTTATCTGAAAAATTGAAAAAGTCTGATTCGGGTTGGCATCTGATTCGGGTCGGGTCACTGACCCGGATCGGGTCGACCCGATTTTTGGCGTATTTCCAGATTATGGCATTTTTCATACCTGTTTGCTAGTTATCTAAAAAATCTGAATTTCTGATTTTCATTCGGGTCGCTGTTCATGATCCGGGTCGGATTTTTCCATAAATATCTCTTAATCCTGTTCCGGTTCCAACATTTCAGAATTTGGTTCGGATAATTTAATTGCTCACTGCTCGTTTCTTTGGCACTGTTTTATTGTTTTATTAATATCGCATCTAGGCCGATGAAATTGAAATCGAGGCCGCACTTTTTCGATTTCTGTTTCAGCATTAATTCTCTGTTTCAGTTTTGCTGTTTTGATAGTTTACTGATTTCTGTTTCCGTATTATTTTACTGTTTCTAAATACCGCATTTAGGCTGATGAAATTGAATTCAAGGCCGCGCTTTCGTTTCGTTTCTCGCTTTCGCTTGTCGCTTTTAGATTTCTTATGACGGATATTTACTATTTCTTGTCTTCTTTGTTTTAAACTAAACATCGCGTCTTTTTCGGAAATTGCCTCTGTTCTTTTCTTCGCCATCGCTAGCATCGCCTTCTGTTTTACGCTTACTACTGCGCTTCTGTTTCCAATTTAATTTCTTGATTTGAACACGATACTACACTGGCCGATGAAATTGAATTCGAGGCCGCACTTTATTTTCGTTTATCTGTTTTCGGTTCTTTGTTTTAAACATCCATGCAACGGATATTTACTGTTTCTTGTCTTCTTGTTTTAAACTAAACATCGCGTCTTTTTCGGAATTGCCTCTGTTCTTTTACGCTTCGCCATCGCCTCTACATTTTTACGCTTACTCTGCCGCTATCTGTTTCCAATTTTATTTTCTTGATTTGAACACGATACTACACTGGCGATGAAAAATATCCGTCGATTTTGAGGCCTACACAGCTGCAAAGACGGAAATATAACTTCGGGCAAGGATGAAGACTTAAACCTTTTATCCGAGATCAACATGTTTAGTAGGCGAGGTGACTAAAATAACCAACAAGTTATATATATTCGCAGCCACGACGTGATTATAGTGATCTTTTCTATTTCACCCGAGAGACCAACACGTTTAGTAGGCGAGGCAATAAAAAATAAACCACATTAGTCATATGTTTGCAGCCATGACGTGATTGGAATGTTCTTTTCAAAATTTAAGTCTGAGCCCTCCGTGATCAAAACATTCACTGTTTTGAATACGGATATGAAGTTATTTGTATTTAATTGTTTCTAACCGTTTGTTCTTGACAGCTTGCAGGGACTAAAGTAAATAAAGGCAATTATTCCTCGGAGTTTATTTATTTATTTTTTTTTTTAAATTCAGCTTTTATCTCGCTTTGTATTGTAATATTATTTATCGCACTTATGTAATTATTAAAATGCTTAGAATAGGCAAACTTAGGATTTATTCATAGGTTAGTTAAAGATTTGAAACCCGTCGCTAGCTTATTTATTTGTAGGCTCGCAAACTTAGAAATCCTTCGCTAGTTTATTTATTTTAGGCTCGTCACGCTTATTCAAGATTTTTAAAACAACTCTTGTCATCTTTATTTGCTTCAATTAATTGTACAAATAAGCTTATCTTTTATTATTATTTTTTTTGCAACTTGTTGATTTTCGAAAGATTCGCTTTTTTTGGCATTATAAAGAATTTATGGTCACAAATGCATGTTTTCTAAAAAAACTTTACATGTATCTTTTTTTTTTATGTCATCCGAATGCGCACTTGTATAAAATGCATCATATTTACTTGTATAAAATGCATCATATTTGCAAACATTTTTTTATTTATTATACTTGTAAAACATGTATTTTTCTAGCAATAATTAATCTGAGTTTTACCGGATAACCGCAAGTTAGCGGATCTTAAAGGATGCCTAACCCCTTCCCTTTAGGATAATAAAGAACCCTTACCTAGAATCTCACTAGTTTCGCAGACCTTAAAATTGGAGTTTACACTGCAGCACTTAGTTTAAATATTTAGGTGTCCTAATTCACCGTAAAAATAATTAGGTGGCGACTCCTCAACCCTTTTACCCAGAATCACCCCATACGCTCAGGTTCGCTTTGACCCGAGCGAGGTCAAAATAGGGCGCGACAGCATGGCGACTCTGCTGGGGAGCATCAGGTTCTTAAACCATAGCAAGTTCGGATTAATTATTGCTTTACTTTTGGTTTTTTTATTTGATTTAGTGCTTTGATGTGTTTCATTTATGAGATTTTTGCATAAACTGCTTTAATTGCTATATTGTCTTACTGCTCTTCTTAAATTGGCATTCCGCTCATATTTCTTCCACTCTGGAAAATTGACACTATCACACACTACACGCGAGGTGCGTTTCGCGCACCCGCAAATTTCTTTCAATCTACCAAATTTTAGGAGAGTTGGCGTATGCGCGGAGTGACCGGACCATCCGATGGCCGCGTAGCCTTCTCACTCGAGTAGTCCGCTCGGGAACCTTGTGTCTAGTCAGCCAAATCTTAGAAAATTTAAGATAGAGCTATACCACCCTTTATTTTAAGTCATGCATGCATACATCTTAGGTGGGTTGATCCTTGGCATCA
The DNA here is from genome assembly GCA_029783415.1 of Anisodus acutangulus. Classification (NCBI taxonomy): domain Eukaryota; kingdom Viridiplantae; phylum Streptophyta; class Magnoliopsida; order Solanales; family Solanaceae; genus Anisodus; species Anisodus acutangulus. The sequence continues at coordinate 34,338,751 of CM056496.1, read as the reverse complement.
ACTTCACAAATAAGAAAACCACCAAATTGTCGACGGGTCTCACAACCCAACGACCAATCAGCATATTATGTGTAGCAGGATATTGATGGACGGATCCAAGCCTAAACAGTATGCCAAAAATCGGAAAATGTATATTTATTTTTATTTTTATTTATTTTGTTATAGATGGAGTCTGTGCCGCAAGTCAGGATGGTGAGTGGAATTCCGAACAAACTGAAAATATGGTGGACAAACTTTGACCTTGGCAGCCAAATGGCAATTAGGAGAAGATTAGGTTGCCTCGTTTCGTTGTTCGACATCTTCCCCGATCAACATTTGGTCAGAGCACTGATCCATTTTTGGGATCCGGATCGGGTTGTCTTCAGATTCGGAGATTTTGAGATGACTCCTACTTTGGAAGAAATCAACTATTTCACCAATTTGATCTACCAGGGTAGAGGACAAATTATCCCGCACTGTCAAGCAAAATATAGTGCAATATCTAGAGGACGCAGGAGTCGGACCCAGCAATGTTAGGGTCCCATCTTCATCTCGGTGATCAAAAGCAAGATTTAGAACCTGAGCATAAATATCTTATGTTATCAGCTTTATTATTGTACGCATTATTATTTCAGTAAAAGTCAACCTTTATTTCCGACAAAAGGCATCACAATCTTTGGCTTGGATCAATTTATCAGTATCTTGCATATTTTTGCGTTTAAGCTCACCTCCGGCATAAAGGAGGCCCCATGCACATTATGACGTGCATTTAATTTCCATATAATCTGTCTGCTACTTGTTTACTGTTCTCCACTCTATACATGTTATTCAAAGCAATAATTATTCGTCTCATACTAACTTGGTTTCTTTCATTTTTTTAGAGAAGGTTTATTTTGCCTGCTTTATTTTTCAAAAGTTGATTCGCGTTGATTGAAACTGGCGGAACACCATTACTTCACGAGATCCAAGGCACAATCATCCGACAAAATGACTGATTCGAAGCGGCCGAACAAACCGGTTTGGGACTTGTCGCTCTTCCGGGAGGTGAACCAGAGACATCGGAAAGGAGAAATACTTCCGTCCGGATGAATACCTCGCCCAACATCTGCGACAAATGGCAACTATGCAACCGAGATCGAACGGCTCAGGAATCTTACCAGTCTTTCCATCAGCATCAACACTCCACCGCTGAACAAGAGACGAGCGCAAGCTCCACACACCTTTCCATCTCACGAACCATCATTCCCGAGAACCTTCCCGAAATCCCTTACCAAGCAGAACCAATCCTCAACTCGCCACCCACAACGTACCAATCCGCATCCTATCAACCCGCAGGCCACCCACAACAAAACCGCTACAAAATGACCCAGTATCCTTCACGACTCCATATATACATCGGCTCCACTTACCCAAACTACCCCACTTGTCCAAAATATCCCTCCCACACTAAATTACCAGGCAACCCAACAAATACCAATGGCACACATCACTAACAAGCAAGATGTGCCACGGTATATGCAGCGGAAGCCCAACCTTCCACTTCTACCATACCAAACATACATCATCAGGAGATAGACCAATATGAAGAGATGGAAAGGCAAGCAAGGATTAGAAATGATGAAAGTATGGCAAGAGAAATTCATAGCCTAAAAGAAGCATTTAAAAACATTCAAACCAGCAAGGGGCATGAAGGACTTGAGTATGAAGATCTCTGCATGCATCCCGACGTTCAGTTGCCTATCGGGTATAAGGTACCAAAATTTGATTTATTCGATGGAAAGGGAAATCCTCGCGCTCATTTGAGATCATATTGTGACAAGCTGGTTGGAGTGGGTAAGGACCAGGCCATAATAATGAAGTTGTTCATAAGAAGTTTAACAGGAGAAGCGCTCGACTGGTACACAAGCCAGGACCCGCGAAAATGGCATAACTGGGGCACAATGGCACAGGATTTTGTGGATAGGTTCAGGTTTAACACCGACACAGTCTTGGATAGATTTTATTTAATGAAATTGGAAAAAAAATCTACAGAGACTTTCAGAGAATATGCCATGAGGTGGAGGGCGGAAGCAGCAAAAGTTCAGCCCCCAATGGCGGAAAGTGAGATGACCACGCTCTTTGTGCAATCTATGAAGGATGCAACTTATTATGAAAAAATGATAAGCGTCATTGGACGGAATTTCTCTGAAGTGGTCAGAATGGGAGATTTCATAGAAGAAGGTATCAAAACAGGGAGAATCGCGAACTTAGCAGCATTGCAGGCGACAAGTAAGGCCATTCAGTCAGACTCATTCGGGGGAGCAATTAAGAAGATGAGGGATGGAGCGTCCCCTGTCATGGCAGTCCAGGAACATAGGTCCAACCAAATGCCAACCTACCAAAGCCCGTCATCCCAGCCTCCCTACTATAATCAAAACACCCAAAATCATCAGCCCTCCTACTATAGCCAAAGCACACAAAGCCCTCAGCCTTATTATCAACACTCGCCTACTCCCTACCCTGTCTATCATACCCAACCAATATATAGCCCACCACGAGCACCTACCTATAGAAATTCCCCACAGTATCAACCCACACATCCGCCTCAGCCGCAAAACCATCCACCAAATACTCCCAGACCCCGGGCAAATTACGAAAGAAGGCCAGTCAAGACATATACACCTTTAGCCGAACCTCTAGCCCAACTATACGAAAGATTGAGGACCGCAGGAATACTCCAACCCATCCCAGGGCATATCCCCAATCCTATTCCCAGGTCGTATGATGAAACTAAGCATTGTGCGTACCACTCAGGGATCACCGGACATGACCCCGGAGTTTGTGTCGCCCAAAAAGACAAGATCGAGGCTTTGATCAAAGAGGGAATTATCCAGCTGAAAGGACCTACCCCTAATGTAAATAATAACCCTCTGCCAAATCATGACAATGCCAACATAAACATGATTACCGTTGATGAAGAAACCAGTTTGGAAGGGTCCATTGTGCCGATCCGAACAGAAGAAAGGGTTGAATCATCGGCTTTGATCACCCCTATAATTATGATTCGGTAAGAGCACCGTTTGAAGTGGAAGTACTTCCTCGAAATCGCGGATAGTGACGTCGTATGTCGATACCGAAACCGCCTTGGAGCTATTCGATTGGGGAAAGGAGCAGGGAAAGGAGAAACAAATTGTAGAAGTTGTCGTCATTTGGTATGACAAGATCAGACGATGTTATGCCCTGCGGACAATCCAAAAAAGTTGTAACAGAGATCAAGTAGAAGAGTTACGGAGGAAGATGCCAACCAAGGAGTATTCCGTTGTAGAGCAATTGAAGAAAACACCGGCTCAGATTTCTTTGCTATCATTGTTGATGAATTCTCCGGACCATGGACGCGCTTTATTGGAAGTACTCAAAGAAGCTTATGTACCGAGAGAGACCACAGGCGAGAAACTCTCGGCCTTGGTCGGACAGATTTTAGAGGCCCATAAAGTCTCTTTTCATGACAAAGAATTGCCACCTGAGGGTTTGTGCCACAACAAAGCTTTGAACATAACTTGATAAAGTGCATGAACAAGTTCATTTCTAAGGTATTGATTGATGGAGGCTCGGTAGTCAATATTTGTCATGGCGACTCTCCGAGCCTTGGGAATTAGCATTGGAAAGATTCGCGAAAGTCATCCGAGAGTTAAAGGTTTTGATGGAGCCCAAAGCGAGCGTTATGGGAGAAATGGATTTGACATTACAAGTGGGGCCCGTGGAGTTCGTCGTGGAATTCCAAGTGTTAGACATATCTACCGGCTATAACTTACTAATGGGAAGACCTTGGATCCATGTGGCAGTGCAGTTCCTTCTACCCTACATCGAGTTTGAAGTTTGTTTGGGATCATCACGAGGTCGTGGTGGTACGGAGAAGGGAGCAATTCAATATGTCCCGAAGGGCAGATCCCTGCTGTTGAAAGCGTAGATACGCTGGATGGGTCTGTCTTCCATGTCAGAGAAATTACATGTGCCTCCAAAGCTGAAATATTGAAGTTACCCCGGGTCCTCACAATGGTGGCCCAGGAAATGTTGAAGAATGGCTTTAAGCCCGGTCGAGGCCTCGGATTGAATTTAGAAGGTATGGTGGAGCCTGTTCACTTGCTCAGTAAGAAGGATACTTTCGGTCTCGGATACAAACCCACTTCTAAAGAAGTCTTATCAGTCAACCTCCGAAAGAAAAGGGACACTCCCTTGCCAAAGCCTGTTCCACCCTTGAATCAGTCATTTGTCAAAGCATATGCCGCTCAGGAGTCGAATGAAGATGATGCAGACGACCTCGCGGAAGGACTCAAAAGCCTTTTCATTGCAGAAGAAGAAATGGAATGCCATGTAATTCTGGATGATTTTGATGAAGGCCCAACTATTTGGGATGCAGAACGTGGAGATATTTTGAAAAATTGGACCTGTGCCCCGGCCCTGTTTCTCCGGGAAGCTTGGTAGAAATTACCTTAGTACTTTTGAAACAATGCGATTCTAATTGAGGCTTGAATCGCATCTATGCATTAATGTGTTTTGCCTCCATCTTTTGAAAGCTTAAATGACAAATCCACATTTCTTTTGCTATTTAAAAATTTGTTTTGTTTACTAATTTTCTTTTCTCTTTCAGCATGCAAACTAATAAATCTGTCGATAATGTGAATGTGACATGTAATGAAACAAACAAACAAAATCCAAACGATGAACAGGACTTCGAAGAGTATGAGGAAGACTCGCAACCAGAAGAATTGACAGAGGAATTGGAACATTTTGAGAATAAACCAAAGCCAAATTTAGAAGAAACTGAGGCAATAAATTTGGGGGATGCAGAAAATGTGAAAGAAACAAGAATCAGCGTCCATCTGAACGCCCCACAAAGGAAAGAACTGACGGATCTTTTGAGGCAATATATCGACGTATTTGCTTGGTCTTATGCCGAGATGCCAGGATTGAGCCCGGATATTGTTTCGCATAGATTGCCTATCGATCCATCTTACCCTCCGGTAAAACAAAAACCAAGGAAAATCAAGCTCGATTTGAGTTTAAGGGTCAAGGAAGAGGTGTCCAAGCAATTCGACGCCAAAGGTCATTCGAGTCACAAGATACCCGACTTGGTTGGCCAACATTGTACCTGTGCCAAAGAAAGATGGAAAGATACGAGTGTGCGTGGATTATCGGGATCTCAACAAGGCCAGCCCGAAGGATGACTTCCCTCTTCCAAATATTCACATACTCATTGACAACTGTGCAAAGCATGAATTACAATCATTTGTTGATTGCTTTGCTGGTTACCACCAAATCTTTGGTGGAGGAGGAGGGTGCAGAGAAGACAGCATTCACTACACCTTGGGGGGTATACTGTTATCGAGTAATGCCGTTCGGACTCAAGAATGCAGGTGCCACCTACATGAGGGCCATGACTACCATTTTTCATGATATGATCCACAAAGAAATAGAGGTCTACGTAGATGACGTTATTATCAAGTCGCGAAGGACTTCAGATCACTTGACAGATTTAGAGAAGTTTTTGACCGACTGAGGCGGTATAACCTCGGTTAAATCCCGCAAAGTGCGCATTTGGTGTCCCTGCTGGGAAGCTGTTAGGTTTCATTGTAAGTAGAAGGGGTATTGAATTGGACCCCTCGAAGGTAAAAGCTATTCAAGACTTGCCTCCTCCAAAGAGTCGAAAGGATGTAATGAGTTTCCTTGGTCGCCTCAACTACATCAGCAGGTTCATAGCACAATCAACAGTGATATGTGAGCCAATATTCAAGCTACTGAAGAAAGACGCTACTACCAAGTGGACATCGGATTGCCAGCAAGCTTTCGATAGAATCAAAGAATACTTGTCTAACCCACCTGTTTTGGTGCCTCCAGAACCCGGAAGGTCGTTCTTTGTTATATCATGCGTGTTAGAAAATGCATTTGGAGTGCGTCTTTGGGACAACATGACGAAAGCAGAAAGAAGGAGCAGGCCATATACTACTTAAGCAAGAAGTTCACACCGTATGAAGCTCGGTATACTTTCTTTGGAACGCACTTGTTGTGCCTTAACGTGGATTGCACAAAAGTTTAGACATTATCCTGGTGCGCATATACTACTTATCTCATCTCAAGGATGGACTCCGCTCAAATACATCTTTCGAAGCCCATGCCCACCGGAAAGCTAGCGAAGTGGCAAATCTTATTAAGTGAATTCGACATCATATATGTCACCCAAAAGGCTATCAAAGGACAAGCATTAGCCGACCATCTTCTGAAAACCACGTGGATGAAGAATACATGCCTCTCGGACTTATTTTCCGGACGAGGAGGTCTTGTTGTTGGAGAAGACATCTCGAGAAGAATACAGGGTTGGAGAATGTTCTTCGACTGAGCCGCAAACTTCAAAGGGGGTTGGTATTGGAGCGATTTGATTTGAATCAGGTCAACACTACCCAATTTCGGCAAAACTCCGATTTCCATGCACCAACAATATGGCGGAATATGAAGCTTGTGTACTCGGACTTAGAATGGCCGTTGATATGAACATTCAAGAACTGTTGGTTATAGGTGAGTCGGAGTTATTGATTCATCAGTGGCAAGGCGAATGGGCGACCAAGAACGGAAGATACTTCCTTACCGCATTGCATGAAAGAATTATGCAAAAATTCAGCAAGATAGAATTCAAGCATATCCCACGAACTCAAAACGAGTTCGTTGATGCTCGCAACACTGTCCTCCATGATTCAACATCCAGATAAGAACTACATTGATCCCATCAAGGTGAGCTTATCGGATCAGCCGGCATATTGTTTCAACATAGATGGAGAGTTGGATGGAAAGCCTTGGTACCACGACATTAAGAGATATCTCAAGATAGGTGAATATCCAGAAGGCATAACCAGTATACAAAAGAGGACACTTAGGAGGTTAGCAAACCATTTCTTCCTAAACGGAGAAATCCTTTATCGGAGGACTCGGATCTCGGTTTGTTAAGATGTGTTGATGCTCGAGAGGCAAGCAGTTTAGTTGAAGAGATACACGGAGGCACGTGCGGGCCTCACATGAATGGCTTCACTTTGGCAAAGAAGATTCTAAGAGCAGGATACTTTTGGATGACCATGGAAACAGATTGCATCCACTTCGTGCAAAGATGTCATCGATGTCAGATTCATGGCGATCTAATCAAGGTACCCCCTAACGAACTCAATGTGACGAGCTCTCCTTGGCCATTCGCGACTTGGGGCATGGATGTCATTGGCCTATTGAACTGCCGCATCAAATGGACACAGATTTATTCTAGTGGCAATTGACTATTTCACAAAGTGGGTAGAAGCATCGTCCCACAAGTCAGTAACAAAGAAAGTGGTAGTTGATTTTGTCCGCAATAACATCATTTGTCGATTTGGAATCCCTGAGTCGATTATAACAGACAATGGGGCTAATCTCAACAGTAATCTGATGAATGAGATATGTGCGAAGTTTAAGATCCCTCACCGCAATCCCACTCGGTACCGACCTCAGATGAACGGAGCAGTCCAAGCAGCCCACAAAAATATCAAAAGAATACTACGAAAGATGATTGATAATTACAAGCACTGGCATGAGCATCTGCCTTTTTCACTTTTGCGATATCGCACTCTGATCGGGGACTTCTCTGGGCAACGCCGTATCTATTGGTCTATGGAACAGAATGTGTTACCGTGCAGAAGTGGAAATACCATCTTTGAGAATTATCCAAGAATTTGAAATGAGCAGGCGAAATGGATACGAGAATCGATACGAACAATTGATGCCGATTGATGAAAAGCGATTGAACGCGATGCGCCACGGACAACTTTATCAAAACAGAATGGCCAAAGCTTTCAACAGGAAAGTAAAACCAAGGACTTTCGAACCGGGCAATTGGTGCTAAAGCGAATATTCCGCACCAAAATGAAGCTAAAGGAAAATTCGCACCTAACTGGCAAGGGCCTTATATGGTTCACCGGGTGTTGACTGGAGGAGCGTTAATCCTAGCTGAAATGGACGGTGAAGTATGGCCAAAAGCTATCAACGCGGATGCAGTGAAAAGATACTACATTTAGGATTTTTCTGTGTAATGCATTTCTTGTGTTGTAAAAAATTGCGCTCCCAGGCGGGATACGCAAAGAACCCATGTCGGGTTCCGTTTCCTAGATGGCAAATTTCCCCAGAAACACATTTCTTTGTAATATGAACTACGTTATGACCTGATTCCCTCGGCGGGATACGTAGGCGGCCACATCGGCTTCGGTCCCATTTTAGAAAATCCTTACAATCCTCTTTTGCTTGTAATGAACTACGTCACGACCTGATTCCCTCATGGGGATACGTAGGCGGCCTAAATCGGCTTCGGTCCCACCATTAGGAAATATTTTCTCCTTTATCTCACAAAAGACAAAATGCACCCATCTGATCACCCTGATAGGGCAGACAAGAAATCTACACAAGACTCGGTTGTCCGTTCAAAAGATCATCATTCTCATATATCAGACACTGGGGCATTTTTTAAGGGATCACTGCCAGAGGACGCCGATAAACATGGAAAACCGTCGGCAAACTAAGTCTTCAGCCAGAAGAATTTTGGATAAGACGTTTGCTTTGTTTCACCGCATGTCCTTTGCTCGGCAGGATATATATATGTGTGCAATAATTTTTATAAGCAAATTCTTTTCAACAAACCTTTTCATCAAAATTCGATATAATTTTTATGTTTCTATTTTAAGATGCATTTCTACAAATTATTTTCGAATGTTTTCATTAACGGTGGCCAAGACCGGAAGCGAGAGAGAGGGGCTACGGGTCCGAGTTAGCGAGGACATGCAAATACCAAGACCGAAGCTACAAAGTCAACGCGAATCAACTCCCCTCCCAAAACTCATAAATTTATTTGAGTACAGGTTCTTGGTCGAAAAGCAGAGAGAAGTCGCAACATTTATGAGCAGATTCGCAAGGGCCTCCGCATCGCAACTCACTACAAGAATCACTTTCTGTTTGGAGATTGTACAAAGACGTCATGCTAAACTACATGTTCCCAACCGTGTTGTGTCCACGGAAAGAACGGTATTTCGACTTACAGTGGTCGCATTCTCATCTACTCAACTTTTGCATCGCTTATGTCCACACATTAACTATCATGGCATGGCAATAGGGCCCCACTTTACATTACGTCAACACGACGACACAAATCAGCGCCCACCTTCTAATGCGGGTATGTTTAAAATCGGCGCCCACCTTCTAATGCGGGTATGTTTTAAATCAGCGCCACATTCTAACGCGGGTATGTTTAAATCAGCGCCCACCTTCTAATGCGGGTATGTTTTAAATCAGCGCCCACCTTCTAATGCGGGTATGTTTTAAATCAGCGCCCACCTTCTAATCTTGGGTATGTTTTAAATCAGCGCCCACCTTATAATGCGGGTATGTTTTAAATCAGCGCCCACCTTCTAACGCGGGTATGTTTTAAATCAGAGCCCACCTTCTAACGCGGGTATGTTTTAAATCAGCGCCCACCTTCTAACGCGGTATGTTTTAAATCAGCGCCCACCTTCTAATCTGGGTATGTTTTAAATCAGGCGCCCACCTTCTAACGCGGGTATGTTTTAAATCAGCGCCACCTTCTAATGCGGGTATGTTTTAAATCAGCGCCCACCTTCTAACGCGGGTATGTTTTAAATCAGCGCCCACCTTCTAACGCGGGTATGTTTTAAATCAGCGCCCACCTTCTAATGCGGGTATGTTTTAAATCAGCGCCCACCTTCTAACGCGGGTATGTTTTAAATCAGCGCCCACCTTCTAACGCGGGTATGTTTTAAATCAGCGCCCACCTTCTAACGCGGGTATGTTTTAAATCAGCGCCCACCTTCTAATGCGGGTATGTTTAAATCAGCGCCCACCTTCTAACGCGGGTATGTTTAAATCAGCGCCACCTTCTAACGCGGTATGTTTTAAATCAGCCCCACCTTCTAATGCGGGTATGTTTTAAATCAGGCGCCCACCTTCTAATCTGCGGTATGTTTTAAATCAGCGCCCACCTTCTAACGGGTATGTTTTAAATCAGCGCCCACCTTCTAACGCGGTATGTTTTAAATCAGCCCACCTTCTAATCTGGGTATGTTTTAAATCAGCGCCCACCTTCTAATGCGGGTATTTAAATTTCAGTCAGCGCCCACCTCCTAATCTGGGTATTTAAATTTGATCAGCGCCCACCTCCTAATGCGGTATTTAAATTTCAGT